>APFE030990977.1:3655-75115 GCA_000404065.3 Pinus taeda
ATAGGTAAAGGATGAGCTTTCCCCCAAGATAAGTGGATGATCAGTCGAACAGACATGCTAGAGAAAGGATGGCGACCTTTACAATGCTAACAGCCAAGTCTGGAGTCATCTGGAAGGCTGGCTGTTAAAACAAACTCGCCTAAACAGGATCAGCGCGGGTGCAAAACTGGGCTGGCGCGCTGGCATCGCAACTCAATTACAGAAGAGGTCTGGTCAGCGCGCATTGATACAAGCGGAGGGCGCGCTGTTTGTGAAATTCGACCAGCGCGGAAAACATGTGTGCTTCCGTGCTGGAAGCGCAGCAGTTACATTATCCTCCGCCAGTCAGCGCGGTTATTTTAAGAACAGACGCGATGATTCAATAAACTTAGGCAAAGAGGGTTTTTAGCCATTTCAGAGAGCATAAGCAAGGTGAATGTGATTTTATGACACAGTAGGGAGACTGACAAAGTGACAGTGACAATTTACTGTGTAACACACACTCAATTGGAACATGATGGTAAGATCACTGCACTGTGTGACAACAGAGGTAAGGGATCTGCCTATGTATGACAGGTTGACAATGGTGGATGAATTCCTAAACAAATTTGAAAGAGAGGTGCTAGAACAGCAGTGTTTTGATGCTCTGAAATGGGTACTACAAGCTATGCCTACAAGATGGTGGCATACGCATCAAAGTAGTTTAGAGAAATGGTGCGAATGTAGAACGATGATGCTTACATGGTTTGGAAAGCCTCAAATCTGGATGGAAGTTGGGTATGATGGACGAAACAACCTACGCACCCACCTCTCCAAATGGGTACAGGTGTATGGTACACAACCTGTAGGAACGCACACTGTCCTCATGACAAAAAATAGTAACAAAAAGCAGGAGTGGGCACGACGAGGGCGCAAATGACGAAATATGATACAACCAAGCCCGTCGAAGATTATACGTGGGGAAGCCTTTGACAAGGTGTGTGAAGTGTTGAACATGGTCCACCATGTGAGACGCATTGACTGGGACCTACGCGTACTAGCGGTTCTATGGGCTTATAGGACCATGTGCAAAACCCTGACCACACAAGCATTTCCAAAGCTGAAGTGTGAAGCAGGGGCTGTAATTCCTATGGAGCATGCGAAGCCTAGTCCACGCATAGTAGCACCCATAGATACAATAGTCTGTAAATCCCAGAATGAAGGAATCACACAACTGCGAGAAACAGAACACATAACACTTGAGGAATAAATCTGACAGGGCAACATTAGACTTCATGGACTTAAAAAAGACCAGGTACAGAAGGGAGAAAAGCGCTTTGATGGAAGTGGAGGTCAAGAAGTTGGAAGACAAAATAAAGGAAGAATTTCTCTGTCGAAAAACCGAGGATAGTAAGGAAAGATGTGTACGTTCATACTGAAAAGTTGGAGAACTATTGCCATGAACTAGTTAGCCTGTTGCCTTGGCTTGGACCGCATATTGCCAAATGTAGTGACCAGGATAGCATGTTGCAAGTATTAAAGTGTGCGAGGTCGACCACAACTATGGAAGTTGGGGATTCTCCGTAAAACATGGTGGAGGATGGGATGGAGCCCCACATGGGTAGTGCGAGCACCTGACTAGCCACAGGAAGGACAATCTTAGCGCTCTAGGCAGTTGAAAGGAAGCGCGGGACTATAAACTATTCCATCCAAAAGCTGCATGATATAGGGGATACGTGCAGAAGTAGAGCATCACAAGGTCTGCAACCACGCACGGATGGCTACACTGCCATGCGGATTAGCCGGAAAGTGACCATTGGAGTCACTATTCACGATGGGATGCTCAATTTGAGGCCGAATGGAGCGGGCGACGAGCATTTAAGATGCGATTTATGACAAGATTTGGGAAAATCTACCACCAAGAAAGCATTAATGGCCTAAAATTGGGGGGAGCGGTCGAATTCAAATTCAAAAGGTGCTATAAAACACAAAGGGATGGTCAGCGAACAAAACTTGATCATTTGAGAATTGAGCACTTGAGAAAAACACTAAGCATTGAGATTTGAGCAATAATTGAGCCCCTAAGTTCGTGAGCAACAAAATACAACCTAGACACGATGACAACTACTAAGGATGGTTTGGGAATCGAAGAGGTAATTGTCGCCAAGGCTGCGCAGACCCAATGGTGGAGGATGTTCCAAAAGGTGTCAGGGTTGTGGAAAAAATCCCCAAATCACTGCGAATGCCAAGGCCCAAGAAAGATAAATAAGCAATGGCCCCCTATACGTGTGTCCCCGAGGAACCCATTACGCAGCAAGCTACCAATGGTAGAAAAAGGGAAAGATGTCATGATCGACATAGATGAGGAAGAAGAAGATCTACAGGCCCTAACCATCACAACAAAAGATGAAGAAGATATGAAGGAGGACATTCAACCTATACGCTCTGCAACAAAACTGCCTGCATATGTCCCCCCATGGAAAGGGAATACCAAAGTGCCGAAGGACCTAGATGAAGCCAAAAGTTCAATCCAGACTCCACTCCTCCCAGATAGCATAGTGTTTGAAGCCACGCACTTGGGCCGCATGCCAACCATGAAGTTTGAAGATTGGGACCTTGCTGACCACGAGAAGTTCCCTCACTTAGAGATTGGAAACCTCATGAAGTAGAACACTGAGGGGGTGGTGAAAATGTTAGAGCCACAGAAATGGCTATTGGTGTGGAAAAGGCCAGGTTGCTACACTTACTATGGATACCGCATTTCCACCGCGTGCCCATCACCATTTTCATCATCACGCAGCTGCTTTGCCTGGTGCATGATGGGTATCTATGGCTGGAGAAACCTATCCCCATCACAAAAAACCTCATTCATCGCATTTCTCAGCTACCATGCAAAGGAAAGGACCCCACAACCATAGTCGAAGGAAAGGGCAGTGATTTGGCCCTTGTAGAAGCCATGAAGACAAAATACAAGCTATAGAAGAAGAAAAGGGGCTATGCCATCTCTAGCATCAAGGATAAAGGGGTACGTGTAGAAACCCAACTCTTGGCTGCAAAAGTTATGAGGAAGTGCCACGCTGATGAGGTACTGGCGCCGGTAGTTGCATTAGCTGAGTAGTGCATGGAGGGGGTCCAGTTCAACTGGTTCAAATTCCTCTACGAGGAATTTTTGAAGAATTATCACGAAGCCCAGGAGCAGGGTAAAACCTTCCACTAGTCATGGTTATTATTATCTATAATGCTCCTGGCGGGGAACTGCTGGAGGATAGTCAATTCCCCAACACTGATAGAGAATTACAGGAGGCCACAAAGTACGCTTCACTCTAGGCCACATAGGATGTGAAACAGATACGTGACACCAAAATCTTCTAGGTGCTCATGGAGATGAGAATCCGAATGTGGATCAATTGGAGGCTGCACCTGTCGTCTATGGTGTACAATAGTCTATAGAGTTTTGCAGAATTCAAAGTCGACATGCATAATGTATACATCAGGGCACACAATGATACAACAAAGTAGTGGACAAAGCTCCCTTTTATAGCCACTGACAACACCATCTTCATTGTCTTGGAGACATGGCCTCTAGAATGGCGTGCCCCAAATCTGGCTCAACTTGAGAAGGTGGCAGAACAAAAGAAGAAGGACGATGCCAAGCTGTGCGTCACACAATCGGCCGAGAAAAGGAAAAAGGAAACAACAACAACTAACGAAAGGGTAGCACGAGAAGCGACACAGAAAGCTGCAGAACAAAAAAAGGCTACAGAAGCAACAGCACCAGCACAGGTGGCAGAGGAAGCAACAATGAAGGTGGATGAGAACTAAGCAACATCCTCATAGGGGTAGGAGGCAGAGGAAGCAGAAATAGTAGGAGGGAACACGAACCTAAGGACTGCGTCCACACAACTGAAGCTCCCACACATGGTAGAGAGAACACGACTAAGGAAGGTGGTCAAGGCCTCGAAGTTAGCCATTGGCCTGATCACCTTAACCAAAGGTGACCTCCATAACATCAGGGAGATGTTTCGCGATGTCACTAATGAGGCCCTTCAAGATTTTATGCAGGAGCACTAGACTGTGTTGGGGGCCCTTAGGATACAACTATAGGAGTTACAGGTGCGGCCCCCTTAGGTGGGTACCCTTTTGATGCACGTCGCAACAAGATCCTTAGCAGCGGAGCAGATGCTATGTGCACAGATGGAAAACACAATAATGTTACCAAAAGGGTCCCTAGTAGCAGCAAATGACACCGAAAAATTTGCGGTAAACATGATCAAAAGCCTTGGCCTTAATTTGGCTACCCTTTTGTGAGAGACACTGTATCTGCTACAGGATGGGATAACAACAGGGTTGTGTGCCAGGGAGAGCAGCATGGTCCAAGTTCTCAATGAAAAAAAGATCAACATGGAACATCTTAGTCTACAGCGCGACAAATTGGTGTCGCAGAACCAATAATTGGCGCAGGTGGTAGACAACGCTTGCCGATGTGTCTCGGAGCTGTCCATCCCAGCAGATCTACTAGTAGAGGTGCAGATTCATAGGTTGGCAACTGGAGTCCTCGAGGCTAGAGAAGAAATGGCCAAGGTTCCGCTGGAGCTGAATCTTCAGATCGTCGAGCTATGGTTAAAGGCGCAACCTTCCACTCCCCTGGAGGTCCAAGAACAATGTGCTAGCGCTATTGCAATAGGATTGGAAGAAATTGGAAATGCAGTGCAACATTGTACAACATTGTTGGAGCAAGCACTTGAGGTCCTCACAACTTTGCAAGAGGATCCCAACATCCAACGCATGGTGATAGAGGCGTGATAACTTCAGCAACAATATGACAGTGTCAGAGGAACTACACAGACAATAGTCCTCACTTAGTGACTTGCAAGGATGCAGCAATCCAAGGCACTGAATGAATAGGTGGAAGTGGTGTGACATAAGGAGGCAGTTCTCAAAGCGCGCGTCTAGCCGTGAATTGATGAGGCTTTCACTATCACAGCAAACATTGAAGGAAAGCTCGTGCACATATAGGGTATGCATATGTTAATGTAGAGGTCTCAGAATAGAGGATGCAACATATTCAACAAACATCGGCTCAGTGCATTGTTGACATCAGCACAGTTCGAGGATAGTTAGAGGAACTTCATGCCAAGATCGTCGTACCAACAGAGTGACTCGAGGGGGATACAACTACAATAGTAATGGGAGCATCACTAGTATTATAGGGACCTAAAATGCCCCTCTCCTTCAAAAAAGTGTTCTCCTCAATGCTTGAGTAGTTTTGGATGCTTCTATATAAAATTCTCATCCTCCCATGTGGAATCTTCAATGGATAAGTTCTTCCACTTGATGAGATACTTTGAAATGGATCGATTTCATACCTATCGAGTTCTTGTTCCTATGACTACTTCCGATTCCAATATAATTTTTCCTTCCTCGTCGAGTTCTGGAAATATTGTTTGAATTGGGAGCTTGTCGCCTATAACCTTCTTTAAACATGAAACATGGAAAACTGGGTGCACTCAAGAAGCTGCAGGAAGCTCCAATTTTTATGCCATGGGACCAATCTTTTGCAACACCTTGTATGGACCATAATACTTTGGTGCCAATTTATTATCCTTCTTAGCTTGCTTGAGGGACATTTGTTTATATGGTTGTAGCCGTAGGAATATCCACTCATATACATCAAAACTTCTTTCGCTGCGAAGTTGATCTACTTGTTGTTTCATTCTATTCTGCGCCAACATGAGGTTATCCTTTAAGAGTTGGAGAACTTGTTGTTGATGCTCGATGTGATGTTCCACTACCTGAACCTTAGAATTTTCTCTTAAATATGATGTGATGGATGGTGGCTGATATCCATAAAGTGCCATAAATGGGGTCCTTTTTGTTGCAGTATGGAAGGAAGCGTTACACCACCATTCAGCCATAGGCAACCATTTGACCCATTGTGTCTGTTTATCAAATACAAAGCAATAAAGATATCCTTCCAAACATTTGTTTAATATCTTAGTTTTCCATCAGATTGAGGATGATAAGATGAGCTATGAGCTAACTGAGTACCAAGACAAGAAAACAATTCTATCCAAAAATTTCGAGTAAAAATGGGATCTCTGTCACTTACAATAATCTTTGGGTTTCCATGTAGCTTTTGAATTGTTTCCATAAATGCTGTAGAAACTGTACTGGCATTAAATGGATGTGATAATGCACAAAAGTGTGCATACTTGGTAAGTTTGTAAACTACCACCATGATGACACTCTTTCCCTCAGACTTGGGTAAACATGTGATAAAATCCATTGAAACCTCCTCCAAACATTGGCTTGGAATGGATAAAGCTTGTAATATTCCTGGTGTCTTAATTGTTTCAACTTTATTTTGTTGGCATACCAAACATTCCGCCACAAACTTTTGAATATCTGATTTAAGGGCATCCCAAAAAAAATCCTTCTTAACCCTGTGGTAAGTTTTTAAAATCCTGAGTGCCCTCCTATGGGAGAAGCGTGCAATTCCAGAAGAATCTTTGGTTTGAGTTGGGGATTCTTACAGAGGTATAAGTGATCTTTGTACCATAACGAATCATTTTTCCAGCTAAATGTATTAGATGTACTGGAATCTTGTTGTAACTTTCGAATAAGTTCCCACATTTCTTCGTCATTCTTTCATTCCTCCCTTTCTTCATTTATCCAATTCAGTTGGATAATAGAAATGGCGCACAACAATGCTTACACATCCTCATCCTTTCTTGAGAGTGCATCTGCCACAAATTTTTGCTTCCCTTTTTTGTATATGATTTCAAAGTCATAACCCAACATCTTTGTGACCCATTTTTGTTGTTCTTCAAAGGATAATCTTTGTTCTAAAAAGTATTTAATGCTATCATGATCCATTTTTACCTTGAAGTGTCTTCCCATTAGGTAGGGTCACCATTTCTTAAGTGCATGTTGTATTGCCAAAATTTCCTTCTCAATAAATAGCTTTGTGTAAATACTTTCCCTTGATTGAACGACTTTCGAAAGTAATGGGTCTTTCATCTTGCATTAAAACAACACCAATTCCATTTCTGGAAGCATCACATTCCATAATAAAGGTTTTTGTGAAGTCTTGTGTAGCTAAGACCGGTGCTTGGCACATTGCCTCTTTAAGATGTTTGAAGGCCTTTGTTGCTTCTGGAGTCCATGAAAATGCATCTTTCTTCAACAGTGTTGTTAGAGGTGCTACTATTTTAACATAATTCTTAACAAACTTGTGATAATACCCTGTCAACCCGAGAAATCCTCGCAAATGCTTTATGGATGCGGGGATTTCCCATTCATTAAAGGCTTTAATTTTGATAGGATCTACCTTAACTCCTTCATGAGATATAATATGACCTAGATATTCCACCTCTTGTACTCCAAAGAAACATTTGGATCTTTTTGTATATAATTGTTTCTCCTCTAATAGTTGTAGCACCTTGTCAACGTGTTCAACATGATCCTTCCAAGACTTGCTATAGATTAGTATATCATCAAAAAAAACTAACACAAATTTTCTAAGGAAGGGTTTGAAAATGGAATTCATCAAACCTTGAAATGTAGAAGGTGCATTGGTAAGGCCAAAAGGCATGACCAAAAACCCATAGTGACCCTCATGAGTTCTAAAAGTTGTTTTCGAAATGTCTTGAGTCTTCATTTTGATTTGATGATATCTTGAACGAAGATCTAACTTGGTGAAGTAAATTGATCCATGCAATTCATCCAATAATTCATCAATGGCAGGAATGGGAAACTTATCTTTAATAGTGAGCTTGTTGAGCTCCCTATAATCCGGACACATGCACCATGATCCATCTTTCTTGTGCACCAATACTACTGGAGCAGAGAAAGAACTTTGGCTAGGTTGAATTATACCAGCCTCAAGCATTTCTACAACCATACATTCAATTTCACTCTTTTGGGCATAGGGGTATCTGTATAGCTTGATGTTTGGAGGAACACTTCCTGGAATCAAATGAATAGCATGATCATGATCACGGATAGGTGGGAGACCTTTGGGAGTCTCAAATACCTTGGAATGATTGTCCAATAATTTTTGGAGATTTGGAGAAATAGATGATTTCGATGTGGAAACATCTAGCGAACATGATTGTGCAATTACACTTCGTTGTTCCTTTTTTAGAAGCTTTGTCATACCGTTAGAGCTTATTAACTTTCCCGATTTCCCTGCAATACCCCTTAATTCAACTTCCTTTCCTTCGGCATAAAATTTCATGAGAAGTTCTTGAAAGTTAAAAGCTATTGTACCCAAGGATTGTAGCCATTGGACTCCTAGTACAACATCAACACCTCCCATTGGAATTGAAAGCATTGGGTTATTCAATACATATTGTCCCATGGATAGCTTGATTTTATGGCACTTTCTAGAGAAATTTATCATTCCTCCATTTGCAACCATCACTTGACACTATGGTGCTAGATATAGGAAGCAATTCAACTCTTTTTCTATCTTACAATGAATAAAATTTTGGGTACTTCCTGAATCAATCGACACTATTACCTTTTTCTTCTTGATATGTCCTTCTATCTTTCATAGTTTGAGGAATGGAATTCTAGCCAATGCATTACAAGATATGGCCGGATTCTTTATCTTTATCAAGGTTTGGTCCTGGACTATATCCTCTCTTTTGACAATTTCTTGTTCCTTTTTCTTCCTCCTCTTCATAAATCTATGTAGGAATAGTTTTCTTCTTAGCACAACTTATGACCTTTAGTGTATTTGCTATCACAATTGTAACAAAGCCCTTTTGTTTTTTTTCTTCCAATTTGTTTTGGTGTCAACCTATAGGTTGTGGAAGGCTAGGGGTAGCAACACTTCATCTTTATAGTTGTGAGTGGTAGGCTTCCTGGTTGCCATAATTTTTCTTTCCATTTTTCTTGCTAACCTGAATGCCTTCTCCAATGAATTAGGTTCCCAAAGGTGAACCTCATGTTGGATATTATCCTTTAAAGTCCCTATGAGCACATCAATCCTATGCTCCTCCGAAATATCTTTTACCCTTATGTTCAATTTTTGGAAGTCCTCAATGTGCTCCATCATTGAACCCTTTTGTTTGAGACTTATCAATTGGCTAAAAAAGGTGTTGCTTTTGGTATCCTCATAATGTGTTGTCATTTCTTCCGTAAAAGTTGCCCAAGTGACAATTTGTTTACGAGAGCAAAGCCATTGATACCATACAAACTGATTTGGCTCCAAATATAAAGCTGCAATACGTACCTTTTGTGTGTTTTGCACATTATGGAGATCTAAAAATTACTCCATCTGCAATATCCATGTTGCGGGATCCTTGCCATCAAACTTCCTCATATCGATTTTTGGAATATGGTGGGTCTTCAATTCAACATTAGAGTCTATGAAATCATGATTAACATTTCGTTTGTTCTCATCATGAGTTTCCTTTACTACCATTTCACCATTAGTGACCATTTCTTGTAGCAACTTATTCAAATTTATCTTCAATTCATCCATCTTATCGTCCATGCCATTCATCTTAGCTTCAATCTTAGCGTCCATGCCATTCATCTTAGCTTCCATGCCATCCATCTTAGCTTCCATATCATTCATCTTATCTTCCACGTCATTCATCTTAGCTTCTACGCCTTTCTTTAAACCATCCATCTTAGCTTCTGTTACTTTTTTTGCAAGTGAAATTTGTTGCACTTAGTCTCGTAATTTTGATATATCATGTTGAATTTCTTCCTCTTCTTCATGAGTCATGCTAGTGATTTTAGGTTTCTTACTAGGTGTTTGCATTTTCTTTCCTCATGGCATAAGTTACTGATAATAATGCTTCACTATGCCCTTTGAATTTCTTCAAAGTAATTTTTCAAACAAATCTTATCCAAAAAGTTAAAAAATCTACACACCTTTCTTCACTTTGTAGGAGCTCGATATTTCATTTGATGTATCTCTATGATTTCAGATCTTCTAGTTCCTAAATTGTGACCTGCAATAGCTCTCTGCGTCCTCTTTCCAATGCCACTAGTCTGATCGAATTTAGATTCTCCAAGAAATAGTTATGCACAATCTCCCAAGATGACCTGATTATATACCTTTTCAGAAGAGCGAACTTGTATGAAGTGCCACGTGTCACTATTTTGACCTTAGCATCTAAAAGATATACACAGTAAACTAAAGTCCGTCCTCTTTCCATAACTTCTTACGAAATTTAAATCTGATGCTCAAAACAAAAGTTATGACTATTTTACCCAGATCACCTGTTTGGAATGTAATTCGAGATTCTGCAAAAAGGGCAACTTCCTCATATCATATCTCCGCAAATATAGCGTAAAAATCTCTAAATTTTGGATCTGAGGTTCAGAACGATTTCAACCCAAATGGGTTTTTTTTTAGCGTCTGAAACTTTGCAGAAAAAAGTTATAGTGCAAATGCCACGATGACCTATTTGGAGTAGCAAAACCCTAGAATCCAAACCTCTGATACCAAATGTTATGAAACCAGCTCACAAAAAGATAGAAAAGATAGATGAACACCTTAGAATTCAGCCTCTTTGAGGCAGCAACCTCCTTTACATTACATAAATGAACAATTCTTGGATGATACAAATGACAAAACCTCCTTTCTATATACAGGAGTCTAAGGGGTCACAATATAACCAAGACGACCTAACAATAATAATATAAAGGCACAAAAATAACAATAGAGGGATTCTAT
This sequence comes from Pinus taeda, assembly GCA_000404065.3. Classification (NCBI taxonomy): domain Eukaryota; kingdom Viridiplantae; phylum Streptophyta; class Pinopsida; order Pinales; family Pinaceae; genus Pinus; species Pinus taeda. The sequence goes on from APFE030990977.1 coordinate 14,313, forward strand.
GGGGCACAGTAATAACAATATGGGGGTAATAGGGGCACAAAAATATTAATAAGGGATACAACTACAATATTAATGGGGTAATCACTAGTATTATAGGGACCTAACATTTTAATGAAAGCAAGAAACTTGCGGGAAGTAAACTAGAATGGCTTGCTGAATCACACCAACATGCACTAGTGCAGGTTCATTTCTCCTGCTTGGACTAGGTGGGGGAATCAATCAAACGGAACTACAGAAAGTGAATAGTACACCAACGTGCACTGGTGCAGGTTTATTTCACTTGCTTGGAGCAGGCTGGAAAACCAATCCAAAATCAGGTACAGGAAAATGAATAGCACACCAATGTGCACTGGTGCAGGTTTATTTCTCCTGCTTGGACCAGGCGGGAAAACCAATCCAAAATTAGGTGTAGGAAAAGGAAATCTAGCTACTTCACACAGTGGATCCACTTTCACTCAGACATGAATGCATGTGCTGGAAATTAAATCACACTTGTCAATATATAAACATAAATTACAAGAAACAAGAAATAGGGTAAAAGTGTGGGGTTGGTTGGGCCCTAGCCAACCATCACGTTTCCCTTTCAAATAGAAACATTGCTCAGTACTTTATCAATTCAACAGCTTTCAAACACAGAAATACGATTTATGAAACATGAGGCAGAGCTCCCTTTCTTATTAATTCACTGAGGCAAATACATGCGTGAATACATAGTCCAGCCTAGATTCGGGCGATAACAAAACAACAACCTGTTACCGCCTCTCTGGCTATACCTCTATTCTATACAAACTTCTATCAAAAACTATCTCATCCTATTTACATTCTTCATTATATAGATCCTTGGCTGAAGGAAAAAGGATTGTTTAACCAATTACATAACCGATATGCAGAATTTAACTTCTCGGCCTTCAAAATTAGACAGTTCAACAAAACTAGTCGTAGCCAATCTCCAGTTGTTCGTTCTTCATAAATTCGATCTCAACTACCTTTAAATCGACCTTGCTGTCATGGCTAAAGCTCAGATGCCTTTAGATCTATCTCGTTGTCATGGTTGAAGCTGCATAAAACGAGGCGGTGATCAACGAGGTCCGAATCTGCTGCAAGGATTCGCTATGCTGGCAACGGTGCAAGATCCGATCCTGCACTAGGATCAGCGGTCACGGTAGGCACTTGACTACCAAATAAACATTGGAGATATTGATAAGTTACAAGAGTGATCATAAGCAAGAAATCATGTAATAAATAATTAATTAATGCTAAGTAAAGTTGAAAATATGAAATATAAAGTTCATACGAAATGTGTCATCATTCTTGGACTAGTGAAAGATGAGGGTGTATAAGAGAGCTAAAACAACAGTAAATGGTTATAATTTAGGAAGGAAAAAATGGCCAAAAGACAGCAAATTAGGGGGCTAACATCCTCCCATCCCTAAGTTGTTGTGTGTCCTCACATAACTCTTTACCTTTGCAAAAAACTTCAAAATTTTGAGCATTCCAGCTCAATGCTGCTCTGGCATACTGCCATCAGCCTGCACTGTTTCAAACTTCTTCTTTCTGATGTTCTTTAATTTCTTTGTCACCTTTTTAAGTCACCTGAAACATTGCGCAACACGGTACTTCCAGACTATAACTTCTCTTTTCTTTTTCTAGATCTCTGTTGTCAATTCTCCTCTACTCTGTTCTTTATCCTCCTGCACCTTGGCTACAAGCTGCTCTAAGTTCTGCTCTTGAAGCTCTAGTTCAACTACCCCAGCAGTAGGAGTTACCAAATATTTTTCCTTTTCTGTTTCAGCAGGGGTTGTGTCTTCCTTAGGGACCTCAATATCTGGCATGGTTACATCAGGAAAATCTTCTTCCTCAGGTTCCTCTTCTTCTAGTTCTTCCTCCCCTGGTTCTTTTTCTCCTGCCTCTCCTTCTTCTGCTTCTTCTTTGTCTAGCTCTCCTCCTGTCTCTTCTTCTTCTACTTCTTTTTCTGCGGGTTCTCCTCCTCCTGCTTCTTTTTCTTCTTCCGCTTCTTCTTCTTCAGATTTTGCCTCTTCTTCTTCAGATTCTACCTCAGATTCTGCCTCTTCTTTTTCGGATTCTTCATCATCTGGTTCTTCTCCTCCTGTCTCTTCCTCTTCTGTTGCTTCGTTTTCTGCTTCTTTTTCCAGTTTTTCTTCTCGCACTAGTGCTTCTTCTTGTATTGGTGCAGGAGGGGATTCCACGCCCTGTGGGGACTGTGGTTCTTTGCCTACATCAGATACTTTATTCTTTTTCCGGGGCTTTTTGATGAAATCGACCAACAGAGCATCGTCTTCAACCTCTGCAAACTTTGCTGCGTCCACAAGGACTTACAGGTTGTCATTCTCGGGGGTCTGTGGCATGGAAGGGGTCTCCTCAACTGGTGCGTTAGCTATCTTCTTATTTGAAGATAAGGCCTTTTCTGCCTTTCTAAGTCATTTCCTTTTTGCACTGGTGCAACAAGGACTTCCCTTTTCATTTTTACTCAGGCCCTTTCTTGTGCTGGCGGGGTCCTCTATCTCATTTCCAGCGGCTGTCCCTTTGTGCAACTGTTTTAACAGTGCCTCCCATTTCATACCTTTCACTGCTAACTGTTTTAGGACCAAATTTTTATCAGGCTGTGGTGATATAGCCTTGTGTCAGCCTGGTCTGCCCATCCGTTGTGCACACTTTTAGCCATCTTCTCCAAGCTCTTAAGCAGAAAATAAGGGAAATTCATCCTCAACCAGACATTCCAGTCGGCTTCAAAATATTGCAACATTCTAAAATGATATACCAAGGTGCGGGTGTATCTTCCCTCGCAGGTCACAAACTTCTATAGGATGAAAAGGAGGTCTTTCCACTGACCCAGCAAGGCATAGAAAAGAGTCAGGATCTTCATGAACTTTACCATGGAAGTGAGGGAGAGTTGATGGTGGAATGTTCTTCAATTGCGCCACAGTATCAGGGTCCACAATTGGAAACACAAAAGTGGCTTGTTCCCCACTTACTTGGTTTTCACCAGTCCCTTCCCCATGATCTTCGCGGTCTGCCATTGTTTCCCTTTTGCTCCAAATAGACTGAACCACACCTGAGTTGTTGTCACCAGAATCCAGGTGGACCGTTCCTACGTGATGGGTTTGAATTGGATTGGGCTTCCTACTCACAGAAGGAGACCCAATATGAGAATTGGTTTCAGAATTCTTTCGCCCTTAGTGGGCTTTGAACCCCTACCTTTTCTAGGCATTCATTTCAAAAAAGAAAGAAAAATAACAAAACAACTTCTAATAAAAAGTGTTGTCAGAAATCAATCGACACTAGTAAAATTCCTTCAAAGAAGTTTTTCCTGTCAAAAAAAAAGAAGGAAAAATTACCTCTATTGTATAATCAGAAAATTCTTACCAAATCAAATTGCCTCCCCGGCAACGGTGCCAAAATGTTGGGTGTCGAAATTACACTCAAGCAAACTCCTCAACACTTAAATTGTCAACCCGGGCGATTCGTAAACTTAGAGACGAAGCACAGGCAATGCCAGAGATAGTATGAATATTTCTAATGTCAATCCCTACTTTCTTCAAAGGAAATATTGTAAAATCAAACTAAAAAGAGAAAAAGGCAACTTGAACTATCAAAATAATCTAAGACTAGAACAAGGAAGAATGCACTTGAAAAAAATTTGAGAAATAAAGGGGCAATCACTCTAGCTAACTATTGATCACCTACTCAGTGTGTGTTTTTCTTTAGCAGAGACACTTTAGTAGTCTCATCAAATGGGCCCTTCAAACCTGCTTATGTAGAGATTTCCTTCTTGCACTAATCTATCCTGCACTAGTGCAGTCTACTTGCACTAGTGCAGGAATCAGAGATTTATGAAAAGGGTATAAATGGTGTCTTTACTAAAAGTGTTTTACTTCCTGCAAGGGATTGAACTTTTTCAAGTTCAAAGCACTCAGATCCCATGGCAAGAAACTAGTTCTTGCACCAGATCAGAGCTTCTTGCACTTAGTATTTAATTCATGAAATAAGTGTTTAATTACTGCAAGTGTTATTATACTGTGAAATCAAATTGCATACATAAAAATGCATGTTTCTGATTTGAACAGAATGCAGAAATAAAGAAACAATCCATATAATCTATCCTGTCATAAAGTATTTAATGAGATCAAGAAAATTGTGGGAAGTAAACTAGAAAGGCTTGCTGCATCACACCAACGTGCACTGGTGCAGGTTTATTTCTCCTTCTTGGACTAGGCAGGAAAACCAATCCGAAATCAGGTACAGGAAAATGAATAGCAAACCAACGTGCACTGGTGTAGGTTTATTTCTCTTGCTTGGACCAGGCGGAAAAACCAATCTGAAATCAGGTACAGGAAAATGAATAACACACCAATGTGCACTGGTGCATGTTTATTTCTCCTTCTTAGACCAGGCGGGAAAACCAATTCGAAATTAGCAACAGGAAAAGGAAATCTAGCTACTTCACACAGTGGATCCACTTTCACTCAGATAAGAATGCATGTGCTGGAAATTAAATCACACTTGTCAATATATAAACATACATTACAAGAAACAAGAAATAGGGTAAACGTGCTGGGTTGGTTGGGCCCTAGCCAACCAGTGCATTTCCCTTTCAAATAGAAACGTTGCTCAATACTTTATCAATTCATCAACTTTCAAACACAGAAATGTTATTTATGAAACGTGAGGCAGAGCTCCCTTTCTTATTAATTCACTGAGGCAAATACATGCGTGAATACATAGTCCAGCCCAGATTTGGGTGATAACAAAACAACAACCTATTATCGCCTCTCTAGTTGTATCTCTGTTCTATACAGACTTCTATCAAAAACTATCTCGTCCTATTTAAATTCTTCATTATATAGATCATTGGCCAAAGGCCAAAAGGATCATTTAACCAATTACATAACCGATATGCAGAATTTAGCTTCTCGGCCTTCAAAATTAGACAGTTCAACAAAACTAGTCGTAGCAAATCTCTAGTTGTTCGTTCTTCATAAATCTAATCTCAAATACCTTTAAATCTACCTTGTTGTTGTGCCTGAAGCTCGGTTGCCTTTAGATCTATCTCGCTGTCGTGGCTGAAGCTGCGCAAAACGAGGGGGTGATCAAGGAGGTAAGCATCTGCTGTAAGGATTCGCTATGCTGGCACAGGTGGAAAATCCAATCCTGCACTAGGATTGGTGGTCACGGTAAGCACTTGACTACAAAATAAACATTGGAGATATCGATAAGTTACAAGAGTGATCATAAGCAAGAAATCATGTAATAAATAATTAATTAATGCTAAGTTAAGTTAAAAATATGAGATATAAAGTTCATACGAAATGTGTCATCATTCTTGGACTAGTGCAAGATGAGGGTGTATAAGAGAGGTAAAATAGTGGTAAGTGGTTATAATTTAGGAAGGGAAAAATGGCCAAAAGAGAGCAAATTAGGGGGCTAACAAAGGTATGGGCATTATGAGTTTATGGTGGCTCCTTTTGGTCTTAATAGTGCTCTAGCTACCTTCATGTGTTTGTTGGATAATGTGTTGTGTCCTTGTTTGGACAGTTTGTGATAGTGTTCATTGATGATATATTGATATAATCCAATAATGAGGAAGAGGATACAAAGCACCTGGAAGCAGTGTTGAGACTATTAAGAGAGCATTAGTTGTATGCCAAGCTCATCGAATGTAGTTTCTTTTAGGATTAGATTCATTACTTAGGACATGTTGTTTCCAAGGAGGGGATAGCAGCAGACCCATAAAAATATTAAATCTATCATGGAGTGGCCTACTCTTAAGAATGTGGATGAGGTGAGATGATTTATAGGACTAGTATGTTATTACAGGAGGTTCATCAAGAACTTCTCAAGGATTTCCTATCCTATCACATCATTGTGGAGAAAAGGAAAGAAGTTTGAATGGACAGAGGAGTGTACAACTAGTTTTGAGCAGTTGAAGCATTTGCTTACAAATGCTCCAGTTTTAAAGATTGTAGAACTTGACAAGGAGATTTTAATTTGTATAGATGCTTCCAAGAAAGGACTTGGTGGAGTCCTAATGCAAGAGGGACAAGTGGTGTGCTATGAGTCAAGGAATTTGAATGAGAACGAGAAGAACTATGTAACTCGTGATCTTGAGTTGGAAACTATAATTCATGCCTTGAAGGCATGGAGGCATTGTCTTCCTAGCAGGGGGATTATTCTCATGAGTGGTCACAATGGGCTGAGGTACTTGTTTGACCAACCCAATCTGAATGCAAGGAAAGCTAGATGGTTGGTTATCCTAAACTATTTTGACTTTGAGAGTAGGTACATTAAAGTCAAGGAGAACAGGGTTGAAAATGCTCTCAATAGGAGAGTGCAGGTGAATCATATTTCAACTATGAGCTCTTATGGGATAGACTTGCAAGAGTTGATCTTCTAGGCAAGGTAGCAAGATGATAGTTACCAACAGCTAAAGAAAAGGTTGCAGCAGCAGGGTGAAGGTGATAGAGATGAGGAGTATCACCTCACGATAGATGGCTTGGTCAGATTCATGATGTACTTGACAACAGTGAGCTGAAGAAGCTCATCTTAAGGGAGTTTCATGTCAAGCCATATTCATGTCACCTAGGATATCAAAATAATCTGATAGTTGTTAAGAAGTTTTATTACTGACTGAACTTGAAAAACCAAGTTGCTGAGTTTGTCACTAGATTTTTATTGTCAACAGGTGAAATTTGAGTGTAAGGACCCAACCAGTGTATTGTAATGTATTCCAATTCCATAATGGAAATGGGAGGTCATTTCCATGGACATCATTACATATTTTCCAAGGACATCGAGACAGTGTGATTCCATCATGGTTGTGGTTGACATGTCGAGCAAGGTAGCTCACTTCATTGTAGTGAAGTCTACGAATGCAACTAGTGAGGTAGCTCAGATCTTCAACAGAGAGATACTGAGGTTGCATAGTGTTCCCAAGAAGACAATATTGTATAGAGATGCTAAGTTCACTTCAAATATTTGGAAGGAGTTGTTTCCAGGCTTGGGGACCGAGTTGGATTTTAGTACAACTTATCACATATAAACAGATGGACAGACATAAAGGGTCAACAATATTTTGGAGGATAATATGAGGATGTAATTCATAGACTAGTAGAGGAAGTGGGAGGAGTATATTCCATTAGTATATTTTTCATACAATAATGGGTATTAGGAGTCATTCAGGATGATTCCATTTGAGGCTCTTGATGGACAGAGTTGTAATACTCCCATCAATTAGAGTGATCCAGTGAGCAGGGTGTTGATTGGACCGGATATGTTGGCTGAGATGGAGTAGGAGATGTAGGTTATCAAAAGGAATTTGAAGGAAATAGAAGACATACAGAAGAGTTGTGCAGATCATCATAGAGAATTCAAGGAGTTTAAGGTTGGGGAACATGTGTACTTGCATCAATCCCAAGAGGAGCTACTTTAGGATTGGATCATGTGCCAAGCTGGCACCTCGATATTGCAGCCTTTTAAGATCCTTAAAAGGGTTGGACCAGTGGCCTAAAACTTGCACTGCCTCCAACAGTGAAAGTCTATGATTTTTTCCATGTTTCATTACTTAAGAAATATGTATAGAATGTTGGTCATGTGATTGATTGGTTTGTATTGTAGGTGAAACCAAAATGGAGAGTTCCAACCATAGCTACAATGCATTCTGTAGTGGAAACAACTCATACTCCAAAACCAAGTAATAGAGCAAGTTAAAGTGTAGTGGAATCACTTTCGACTCAATGAAGCTACATGGGAGATGGTTGATCAGATGTGAGCGATGTATCCTTATTATTTGATAGTTCAAGCAAACGTGCTTTTGGTATATATATGTATATGGTTGTCATTGTAGATATCACAATGAGCTATGTTATAAAGCTCCAATAAGTAGTATGTTTTTTTTTGTTTTCACTGTAAATTTTGATCGAACTATGTTATAAAGGTGTTCCCCCAAGGGGGAGGGCTTTGTAACAACCTCAGGTCAAAGTTTCATGTAATAAAGGAAAAAATAATAAGACCATGGTCATGGGACACGTATTCCAAGTTGAATGTTGGGTAAACACTACAGTAGGCATCATTTGTAGTTTATTATGGCTAAGGAAATTGGCAAAGACATTGGCAAAGGAAAAGAGGCATTAATTGGAATGTAATTATGAAAATAAAGGAAAATAGGAGAAAAGGGAGATGAAGAGACAAAAATTTGCATGTGAGGGAAATTGGAGGAAAACTGAATGAATGGTTGATGAATGTATGGGCTAACAAGTGTTGATGCAGATGGCTTGAGAGGGAATTGAGTCGTCTTGGTCATTCTCAGATGAAATCCAGACCCTTTTGATCAGTTATGCATTCATGACCTATAGCTTTCATGTTTACCATATGTTCAACAAAATGTCTAGTATGCATTGGGCATGTCTAGGTCAAGAACTTGCTCAATTTTGGATTGTTTATCATTGTTATCATCATTGTTACGATTTCGGAAAGTTACAGGTAGTTTTGGGTAATGGTATGGAGGTTAGCCTGAAAAAGTGGCATAGATCTCGCAACTGTTAGCACAAAACTGAGGATCTCAGGTAGTAACAACATGGAGGCATGTTCATGCATGTGGTTGGAGCCTCATAACCACATGCATCCTCATAACCGCATGCGTGCAATTTTATGGGTGCAGTTATGGGTTTAAGGTAGTGAAAAAGAGTTCCAACTCAGGAATTAGTCATCTGGGGTGGTTGTCGTATGAGAGGCTGCGAGCAACAACCGACGGGTAAAGAAGTATTGACCCAGGTCATCGTGGCGATGGGTACAGAAGTGACTTCAAAAAATATTGACTTGAAATGGCCGACAGGTCTTTGTGGAGCACTGACTGTGAGGATAAAAAACAATGCAATTAATTTATTTATCGAAATCGCTTGGTGGCGTCACTTTTCAATTGCGAGAAACTCCCGTATCGAGCGGATATTGACAGCTAAAATGAAACAAGTCACTAATTGCGGCCAATGGCATTAATGCGAGGGCCGTATCGAGCGGGATATACGGGCAACTTGAAAATGAAAGAAGTCCGTGAATGCATGTCAATTCAGTCTTATGCTTTGTTGCGGTCTTTGCGGTCAATAATTCATAAAAGACCCGAAAATTGTGCACTCAGGAAAGTAAATTCAATTATTTAATTCCGTTCAGATAAAGGCGGAAAATGCTCTCCCGCCTCAATTTATTTAATTGGTGTCTGCTCATTATTTATTAAAGTGTGCATAGTAAAGTGTTTTATTATTTATTACAAAATAATAATGTTCTTCTTTTAATAAATAATTATATATAGGTTGGAATGTGTTATATTAATTTTAATATTTATTAAAAAAATTATATCCTATCATATATAATAATATTTTCAGTTTTATATTAATAGGTTTTAATTTTATATTTTGTAAATTTAAATTATATTTTATCATATATAATAATATTTTCAGTTTCTTATTTTTGAAAGTTTTTATAATAGGTTTTTCTGGTCTAATTTTTCTAAAATTTGGCAAGAATTTATTGAGATCACAAGCTTGACGGGTAATCATGTGTAATCGAAGTGGCCAAAGAATTTTCCAAAGTGCCGAATCCATATATAGTCAAAAAACTAGTTTAAACAACACAAATCAAAATTTCACCTTAAATTTTTCCACCAAAAAATCAGACTAAAAACAATTCCTATCTTTTCTGCCAGCACCATTAAGAGTCAGAAAGTCTCTTTTCTTGCGTTATTTCCTTACCACCACCCACTAAAATAGGTTCTTAATAAATCATAAAAAAAACAAATTAAGACCAATGAACATCACTATAACCCATTTTGAATTTGATTACTTGTTTCTTCTCAATTATTCCGTCACTCGCCCATCTCCAAGTTTCCCACCGCCATTATTATTTATGTCCCCTTCAACATGGAGGTTTTATTTTCCTTTCCTTCTTTTCCATGTCATTGGCTCGTTCACAAGTAACCACTTCTTATGAGTTTATTCGGTCAATTTGTTGAATTTTCTTTCTTCACCTTCATTTACACGCATTTGTATGATGTTCAATTATATTTTCCTCATTTGAAAATCAAATAAATTGAAATTGAAAATATTAATTTTTAAAAAATTAGAAAACAATTTTCAATAAATTTGTAATATATTATTTTTATAAAATAATTAGAATTTTATATTATTTTAAAATTTAGTTAGAGAAAGATTGTTTTTATTAATAAATTTGTAATATATATTTTTATAAAATAATAATAATTTATATTTTTTTTTAAAATTTAATTAGAGAAAGATTGTTTTTATTAGTTAATTATCTATAGTTGATTATATTAATAAATCTAAGAGATTGTACAAGTTTTTCTTGTCAAAGAATACTCTAGTTAAAGTTCACAAGATTTAGTCTTAGATTGAAACAAGGGGTTGCCCATATCACTCTCCCATTCTTCTTCAAATGAACAATAAGCATAACAAGCTAGTAAGTCCATTTAAATTTAAGCCCAAGTTGTTTGGAGGAGGAAGGGTTTATAGAGTTGGTAAAAAAATAATGGCAAGTTTTTTATGTAAACTCTAGAGAGTCTTCTAATCATTAATTTGAAGCCTCCTTGAAGAAGGTTTCAAAAGTGGTAATCATTGGGCAACAAAAATCTGTAGGAATTCAAATAAGAAATTTAATGATAATGAAAGGGAGGTATATGAGATATTTGAAAATAATGATGAAATTGTATTTATTGATGAAATAGGTAATGAGTTAAAGTACTAGAGGAGAAATACAATAAGTTACCATATTTGAGAGAATCAAAATCGAGGATGAGGAGTTGCGGCTATATGGTCGGAAAAATGAGTCAAAGTTACAAAACAATTCCATCAATATGCTAATTATAGAAAAAGAGTGATTACTATATGGGAAACGAAAAATGGTAGAGGTAATTTTATTGCCATATGGGAAATGAATAATGATAGAGGTAATTATATTAGGATATTTGTTAGGGATAATATAGCGGAAATTTTAAAGTTATCCATGTATTTCCCTAGTTTTATCATTAATAAGACAATCCAATAATGATTGAGAATTTCTCTAAGGGGAAACTCTAAGTTGTATTGGCTTCTTTTAAGAATGATAAAATTGTGTGGTTGAACATGTGAGCAGTTGAAATTTCATTTGGTTCTACGAGCTTGTAGAGGAGGAATTCTTAAGGGTTGCATTAGACATTCAAAGAAATCGGAATGCTTTAGAAGCCTTAAATTCTACTTTCTTAAATTTAATTCCTAAGAAAGTGAAACTAAAGTGAACTAATGACTTTAGGACCATTTCTTAATGCAATTGTGTATGTAAGATTATTGCTAAAACCTTGGTAATTAAACTTAAAAAAAGATCAACTATTTTGTTCTTTTGTTTGCTAGGTAATGTGAGACCTAAGAGGACTAGCATGCCTAACCTACGGCTTGAGTAGTTGCAACCTAGGGGCATCTAAGATGTCAAAATCACCCAAGGATTACACCCAGCTTGGGCCACACCAACCCTTAACATGTCTTGATTTTTTCCCATGGGATTTCGAACCAATGGCCTTTTCACCACAAAGTGCCTTAATATAACACCCTATCACTATCTATTATATGCCTTGTGGGTTAAATGTTTTTTCAACTATTATCTCACATAAGCAATTTAATTTCAAGTAGGAAGGAATATTCATAAAGAAATATGGTTATTTTAGAAATGTATTCATACTATAAAAATAAAAGGTCAAACAACCATGGTTTTGTAATTGGATTTATCAAAGATGTATGGTAGACCAAGTTGGTTATACCTAAGATTAATGCTATTGTAAACTACTTTCAATTTACTAATGGTTAAATGGATAATAGGGTCTATTAGTATAGTGTCATTTGTACTTCTTATTAATGGATAAACCCCTCAACATTCATTAAGCCTAATAAAGGGTTAAGATAAGAGTATTACTTCTCTCCTCTATTGTTCTTATTAGTGGCTAAATATTTGAGTAGAGGGCCTATAAGAAGCTAGAAGAAATGAGTGAATTGTTGTTATCGTGATTGAAAGAACAATTTTTCTAACTCATTTGTTTTTTGTTGATGATAGTTTACCATATAGTACTAGTTCTACAAGGTGAATGAAGAATATTAAGGATGAAAATTAAATATTTAGAAATTCTTTATTACATGTTGTAGCGGCTACAACCACCCTCCAAAATTTTGGCTCGCATGAAAATTTTGCATCCTACCTTAGATACTGCAATCGATCATCCTTGGTCACTTACTGGTAAGATGATTATTTCAAGCTCCCCTCCTTGATCCTAAGAGTTGTCCACGTCCTCATATTTATGCAGCGTGTGTAATTTTCAGGCATAGGGGTTGTTGTTTTTCATGCAAAGGGAATGTTGTTTTTCTTCAAGGGAATTTTGTGCATATGAGTGGTCGTCATCACATAAACATGTTTCATTCTCACTTCACGCACTCTTGTCATGAAGGTTGTTTCATCAAGAAAAGTATGTCTTATGCATTTTGGATGGTCTACTTCAAGTCATTAAGTGTTTGTGCATGATCACAGTAAAGTCCTATCAATGTTTACATATGTTTCACTGATCTCACACTTATCCATTTTCTCGGGCAACCTAGCCTCATCCAGCTTCCTGGAACTGTGTGCTTTGCTTTTGAAACCTTCAAGCTTCCTCCCTTGCCTGCTGAAACCCTGTAGTGCATAGAGACCCCAACCTCCCTTTCCTGCTGAAACCCCGCAGCCCACAGAGATCCCAACCAACACTACTCTCCAAAAATGCGCAGAGCATGCAGGCAACTAGCACTGCTCTCTAGAAATGCATAGAGCAGTCCGACTACACTGCACTCAGAAATTGCGCAGAGGTGTCCTCCTAGGACCCCCATCCCGAAACAGTGTCATGTGCCTCAAAATTGCGCAGTGTTGTCCAAGCCGCCCTATCTGTTTTGCATGCAAAAACTGTGCAGACGAACCTTCTAAGACCTCATTCCAGTAGCAGTCACTGTCAGTTGAAATTGCGCAGATATATGACTACAGGAAAAGGTGAGATGTTGGAATCGCTTCCAAGGAGTTAAGGAGAAGGACCAAGGAACTAAGTAATGGAAAATATCAGGTTCGCATGCAAACTTCGTCGGATGCATTATCATCTTGAGGGTAATTATGGTAAGTAAAGAACACCTTTCAAACTACACCTCTTAGTTGAGTTTGCAAGACTACTTGTCATTGTCATATCATCCTGTCCTCAGTAACATGCATATGCGAAAACACGAAAAGTCATTTTATGTGTTTCTTCTACATGTCTTGCTTCCTTTTCACTTGTTTGACCAATTGTCATCTTCGGCATGTTGATTGTTATGTGATTCTTGCAACCTCGTTCTAGTGATGTTGAAAGTTTTTGCTTGAGTTGTGCTCGCTATGTAAACATCTATCACACTCACACACATTGTTGTAAGCATTGTCGCACAAGTGTCATCACGGTCGTCTGAATGTCTACCTCAATTGTCGCACTTGTCGCTAGCACCTGTCCGTCAGTCACACTGAGTGTATGTTGTCTTGATGGTTCGAGGTGTCTTGTCGTCAAGTCATGTTGAGAGTGTGTTCACAAGGTCATGCATGCACAAATTCACTCACTCATACACTTAGTCATTTTGCTGAAACATTGTTGATTGGACCACCCCCCAACAACCAGACCTCCGTTGAGCTACACTGCATAGTCTCAGCCCTGAGTGATCATGTACTGCTACCTAGAATTGCGCATAGCTTGAGGCTACCTTCCATGCAGTCTGCACTGTGCAATCTTGGAGTCAACCCGACTGACTGTCACCCAGAACAATGCAGAATTTTCTCAGTAAGCCATCTCAATATGCATTGCTCGCAAGAAAATCTATCAAGTCTCCAATTGGTCAACCAGAGAGTTTGATTAGGTAGTGACCCCGGGCCTCACTCCTCCAAAAAATGTGTAGAAGCTGCCAAGCATGCCCACCTCTACTGACTGAAGAAATTGCGAAGACATGTCAGATAGACACCCGCTGCCCGTCACTACACTGTCCTTGAAATTTGTGCAGTTCTATCAGCCAGTCACCCTATCAGCCAAGCTGTTGCTCCTCCTAAAAACTGCGTAGTTTTCATGGGATGTCTCCCAGCTGCCCAGCATCTCACTCAACCCAAAAAATGCACATGGATGTCCTATAGGCCAGTCTCCCAGCTGTTCGTAGTTTTGGCCAACAAGCTCCCGCAACCTACTGCTAGCCTCCCTGGAGAATTTGCACAGTTTTCACTGTCAGTGTCCCCCTGCTACTTGCACTATCTCCCTAGAAAAATTGTGTAGATCTTCCCTCCAGCTAAACCAGATTTGCATAGGGATGTCCTATAGGCCAGTCTCCTAGCTCTGCGTAGTTTTGGCTAGCAAGCTCCCGTAGCCTGCTGCTAGCCTCCCTGGAGAATCTGCACAATTTTCACTGTCAGTGTCCCCTTGCTGCCTGCACTATCTCCCTGGAAAAATTGTGCAGATCTTCCCTCCAGCCGAACCAAATTTTGCAGACAGTCGCTACTGATTCAAACTGCCCAACCCAGCCTCTTAGTGACCTTTTTGTAATTTTCATTGGCAATGTCTGGAGGTTGCATCCCTGTCTAAGATGTTCTCTACGTAGTTTTAGAGTCTTGTCCTCTCTCCTGGTCACTTGCATCCAAAAATTAAAGATAATGCATCATGGTAGACTAGGATATTTTTGGGTTTGATGTCGTCTTGTCATGAGTGATTGCAGATACAGGTACACAAATGAGACATGGCGCGATGAAGAACGGGATGAACAAGGAGCACATGCTAGGAGACTTGTTCGTGAACAGACAAACACATGGAGCATACCATGTACAAGCGAAGGAGAGACATGCACATGCAACATCAAGCGAACACCAAGACCATCAAATACTCTGCACACCTTACCATGTGGAGGTGAAGCTATGATACACCAAGAGCACATTCATCACTCAACAGTGTTGCGGCTCGACATGGACACTGCCATTAGCATGAACATACCAGCTCGATCATGTCGAGTCATCTCGACCACATCATAACTGTGGGGCATACTGTTGTAATCAATGTAATGTAACATGGAAGTCTAAGAGACCCACATGTAAAGTTGAAGAGTCATGTAAGTCAAACAGTGATGAGGGAAGTCAAATAGTCACAAGGGTCAGTTTCACCCTTGGCTATATATACCCCTCATTAGGACATGCAAAAGACTTTTCACCTTGGCTCCTCTCACATAGCCTTCAGAGTCTGTAATATTTTCTTTGAGGAGCGAGCAATGGCTCTAATGCCTCGCTATCGAGGTTAGTGATGTAATGGTGTACAAATGTGTCTTGGAACCTTCACTTAGTTTAGAAGCCCGTTAACATGCCAAAATATTTTCACACGTGTATTATATTCATTTGTAAGACTATTCTTTGGACACTTGTAATGTATGTTGCTTTAGCCTATATTAAGATAGTTGAACTACTTCAGTTGTTTCAGTACATATGTTATTGGAAATGTGTTGTATTAGATATTAATGTTGTCTTGCCTGTGTGGGATATCCCAGAAGACACTCGATAGATTCGTTCTTTTAAACTTGTTATAACACCTGTCATACTCATGTGGACTATTCCGCTAGGTGTTGTATGTGTTATCTGTTTGCCTTGTGTTTGTGACTACCGCATCCAGGTGGACTACTCCACTAGAAGTTGCGCATGTCCTGTTGTGTTGTGCATCTCTAGTAGAGTTGGGACTATTCCCTTTCAACCTGAGACTCACTTCCACCCTCTCCCTCTGCAGTGAAAGAAATTTGACAAGCGGCACTAAGAACTCACCAGGCACACGAACCTCGATGTTCGAAGACAAAGTAAAAACCTCTCATGTGCTGAAAAGCAAGAGATAAGGAAAATATTTAATATAATGGAAACCATACCATCATACCGGATGGGAACCCTACACCAAACTATGTGACGTATATTTGGGACTTCATATTGGGGATATCCCCTGAATGTTGGCGGGTCCAGCACCATCAACATTTCTGGTGCTAGAAGGAGGGCCAAATGACAAGATGAGTACTCACATCCTATTTTGAATCTTCGCACATCTATCACGGATATTGTTGCAGTCCACCTCCTCGATGTTTGTCTGATGCACATTCATTTGAAATCACGAAGGAGTTTTTTTATCACTTATCTAAACTCACGTATGATGGTGAAGTTGAAGTGGCCTGGCTTGAGATCTTACATGAATTCCTTGCATTCTTGGAGGATGCTGAAGAGTTTGATGAAGTTGAGGTTAGCATGTTGCTTGCCACCACACTTTGCGGATCCCCACAATGATGGTGCCACAACTTGCCTCACAATTGTGTGCACTCATTTAAGTAGTTCAGTGATCTAATCAAATCTGTTTTCCATCATTTTGATCCTGAATCTCTTGACAAGAAAATGTTAAAATGATGGAAGGACCTGCATGAATATCCTATGGATTTTTGGCAGCACTTCCATTTACTCTAGTTTGAAGCTCCGAAAAACCAGATGAAATTCCAATATCTCATGGAAAGATTTGAATATTGCCTTACCAAATGACTCTGCCCCAAAATGAAAATAAAGTTCAAACCTTGCTCAACATACTTCGGTGATGGAGCTGCACAAACAGAAGTATACACAGTCGTTGTCACAAGTGAATGTCTGCCTTGCCTTCATCAAACAACTCCACCCCCACAGAGTGATGTGGGAGAACATGCACACACATCTATTCAACTGTCATGCCCTCCCACCCTCACTACTCTTAATTTCTGTGCAGATTTGGCTGGGAATCCCATGGGTTTTCACATGAATTTTTTACCTCAACCTCTGTCTTCACGTTCTGTTGATCCTCCGAATTGCACTGTCTTGTGTTCTTCTGTTCCAGACTCTACACTTGTTATGAACGAGGATCAAGCTATTGACAGAGTTGATGTTGAAAAACCAACCCGCACTATCATTTACGAAGAGTATGAATGAGCATCTGGCCATGAACTCGTGGTGAAGGATAACCTCTTTTCTGTCCATGCCTCCTCCACCTTTTCTTGACATCTTTGATGATTCTGGTATCTCTTATTTTTCTTGTGTAAATCCATCCACGGATGCATCTACTTCAGATCATTCGCAGAACACACCTAGTGTCTTTCCATTAATTGATAGCAGAGGGGACAAATCTTTCATTGAGAATCCACTTGAATTTTCATCTACTTTTTCCAAAAACGTAGAGGGTGAACATTATTACTTCTCATCTACCCCTCTGTATGATTAATCAAATCATGAGGATGGCGAAAAACATCCTGAATTTTCCGATCATGGTTTTCGTGATCTCTGTACTTCTTCATTTGATCATGATGTTGATTCACTCGTTGTTAATCTGTCTAAGCCACTGGTCTCTGATGATCTATCTATTGATGAAGTGGAAACCCCGTAGGATGTCAAGGCACTACAGCCTGAGCTGATGGTTATGTTTGGCCCTCACTGTCCTGAGGTTAGTTCTACTTCCAGTTAGAAAATTTTCGAAACACCCAAGGCTCCTCATCACTCATCTGTATGCACTAAAGATCAATCCAAGACACGAATTTCACTTCCTCCACTAGAATCACATGATCCCATCACTTCTAAACTAGAGGAATCATTCGCAACATGCACACTTGCAAGGCGTAAGTTGTCCCTTTTTCTCATTTTTGCTTGTTTGTCACAGTCAAGAGAATGCATATGCTTATCAATTGTACGCAATGTGTCACAACACCATGGTAAGTCCACAGAGTGTTTGTCTTGTGCTTTCACTCTTTTCTTTTCTATGGATGCATTTAAACTCAGAGTGTGTTGGTCTTCATTGTTATATATTTCATATTTGCTGGTTCAGTTGACTAGACTTTTCGTGAACCATGCCTTCACCAACACGGGCTAGCCAATGCACTGGTGTTTGCATTGGAAATATCACTTCATGTGAGTAGGTCCATGCACTTTTAAGCGTAGGAGTAGGAATAACCTTTGCTTCTTTCTTTTCTTTTCTTTATGGTTTGCATGTTCATTTTCTTAATTACTTGGTTTGGTTTGCTTGCTTGCTTGCTTTTGATTACTTGTTTGGCTCTTGCTTTACTTCTACCTTTTTCTTTTCTTGCTTGTACCCATAGGCTAGCCTCTCATGAAACTGTGTTTGGATCTCGAGACAAGATGGGAAAATATAAGAGGACTTGTACAACTATCATCATCTGGTTATCTGTTGTCCTCTCTCTTTTTGAAAAACTTGTTGTCTTCAGTCGATGATGCCTTGATGGAAAATACATTTTTTTCAGAGTGAGTCTTGGTGAAAACACAATGTTTATGCTCTAATTAGTACCATCTACTCTAGTCGGTTCTTTTGGGTTAACCCTTGTCAACTCAGTCAAGTAGAGTAAGGTGAGGGGGAAAACCTTAACGAGTATGTTAGAGGTAGTCATAACATATTGCTCTAAAGGAACAACCTCTTCTGCTCTCAATAAGTTGGGATCCATCTTTTGCCTCTGCAATAAATAAGTTCCTATGCATAGTCCTTGAAAAAAAAATTGACAAAAAAATGAAAAATGAATAAGGTGAAAGAAGAGAAAGGCTTCCTACGCAGAGAGGTGATGCAAGTAACTCCGCTGGGGTACTGACCAGGCTCGCTGGAAGCGGAGTGATGCTTGTATTCTTGCGTGACTCCTTCGAGGTACTGTCCAGGCCTGCTGACAGTAGAGCAACACCAGAGATGAAACTTAAACTCTGATAGTTATATTACTTATGCATCAATATACCCCTCATCCCCAATCGAAATAACTAAGTTGACTTGGCTTGGAATGTGTGCTGATCGATCAAGAGAATGTTAGGGACTACATCTTTCACACAAGCTAGTGCCAAAGCCATCATGATCGAAGAATTAAGCAATACTTCAAGAAGGGTTAGACTTTCTTTCCACAAAATAAGGTCCATTTAGAGAGCTCGAGTTCTACCAGTGTGTCGCCACGTGTTGTATCGGCTACAACCACCCTCCAAAATTTTGGCTTGCATAAAAATTTCAGAGCCTACCTTGGATCCTGCGATTGATCATCCTTGGTCACTTATTGGTAAGCTGATGATTTCAAGCTCCCCTGTTTGATCCTAAGAGTTGTTCACGTTCTCATCTTTATGCAACATGTGTCATTTTTGGGCATAGGCGTTTTTGTTTGTCATGTAAAGGGAATGCTGTTTTTCCTCAAGGGAATTGTGTACATATGAGTGGTCACGATCACATAAACATGTTTCATTATCACTTCACGCATTCTTGTCATGAAGGTTGTTGCATCAAGAAAAGTATGTCTTATGCATTCTGGATGGTCTATGTCATGTCACTAAGTGCTCATGTGCGATCATAGTCAAGTACTATCAATGTTTACAAATGTTTCACTGGTCTCACACTTATCCATTTTCCTAAGAAACCTAGTCTCATCCAACTTCCCAGAACTATGTGCTTTGCTTCTGAAACCTTCAAGCTTCCTCCCTTGCCTGCTGAAACCCCATAGTGCACAGAGACCCCAACCTCCCTTGCCTGCTGAAACCTCGTAGCCTACAGAGACCCCAGCCAACACTACTCTTCAAAAATGTTCAGAGAAATCAGGAAACTATCACTGCTCTCCATAAATGTGCAGAGCATTCCGGTTGCACTGCGTTCAGAAATTGCGCAGAGGTGTCCTCCTAGGATCCCCATCCCGCAACAGTTTCTTTTGCCTAAAAAATGCATAGTGTTTTCCAAGCTTCCCTATTTGTCTTGCATGCAGAAACTGCGCAGACAAGCCTCCCAAGGCTTCATTCCGGCAACAGTCACTTTGCGCTAAAATTGCGCAAATCTACCTCTCAGTGACTATAGGAAAAGGTGAGATGTTGAAATCACTTCCAAGGAGTTGAGAAGGACCAAGAAACCAAGTAATGGAAAATATTAGGACCACATGAAAACTCATTGGATACATGATCATCTTGAGCGTAAGTATGGTAAGTAAAGAACACCTTTCAAAGTACACCTCTTAGTTGAGCTTGCAGGACTACTTGTCATTGTGATATCATCATGTCCTTAGTAAAAAGCATGTGCGCAAACATGAAAAGTCATTTTATGTGTTTCTTCTACATGTCTTACTTCGTTTTCACTTGTTTGACCTACTTTCATCTTCAACATGTTGATTGTTATGTCATGCTTGCGACCTTGTTCTGGTGATGTTGAAGGTTGTGTCTGGGTTGTGCTTGCTATGTAAACATTTATCGCTCTCACACATGATTTTGTAAGCACTGTCATGCAAGTGTCATCACAGTCATCCGAATGTCTATCTCAAGTATCGCAATTGTCGCTTACATCTGTCATTCAATCACACTGAGTGTATGTTGTCTTGATGGTTTGATGTGTCTTGTCGTCGAGTCATGTTGAGTGTGTGTTTGCAAGGTCATGCATGCACAATTTCACTCGCTCACACACTTAGTCATTTTGCTGAAACATTTTTGACTGGACCACCCCCCAACATCGAGACCTTTGTTGATCCACATTGCACAGTCTCAACCCTCAATGATCATGTACTATTGCCTAGAATTGAGCAGAGCTTGTGGCTACCTCCTAGTTAGTCTACACTACGCAATCCTGGAGTCAACCCAACTGACTATCACCCAAAACAACGAAGAAGTTTCTCAGTATGTAATCTCAATATGCAATGACCGCAATAAAATCTATCAAGTCTCTAGCTAGTCAACTGGGGAGTTTAAGCGTGCAGTGACCCCGGGCCTCACTCCTCCAAAAAATTGCATAGAAGCTGCCAAACATGCCCGAATATGCTAACTGAATAAATTTCATAGACATGTCGTACAGATACCCACTGGCTATCATTACACTGTCCTCGAAATTTGCATAGTTCTGTCAGCCAGTCACCCTGCCAGCTAGCCTGTTGCTCCTCCTAAAAACTATGAAGTTTTCATGGGCTGTCTCCCAGCTACCCAACATCCCGCTTAGCCCATAAACTGTGCAAGGATGTCCTACAAGCCATCCTCCCATATCTGTGTAGTTTTGGCCAACAAGCTCCCGCAGCTCGTTGCCAGCCTTCCCAGAGAATCTACATAGTTTTCACTACCAGTGTCCCCCTACTGCCTACACTGTCTCCTTGGAAAAATTGTGTAGATATTCCCTCCAACCGAGTTAGATTGTGCAGAAAGTCACTACTGATCCAAACTTCCCAATCTCAGCCTCCTAGTGACCTTTGCACAATTTTCATTGATAGTGCCTAGAGCCCATATCCTGGCCTGAAATGTGCTCTCCACAGTTTCAGAGCCTTGTCCTCTCTCTTGGGCACCTACATCTAAAAACAAAAGATAATGCATCATGGTAGACTAGAAGATTTCTACATTTGATGTTGTCTTTTTATTACTAATTGCAGATACAAGTACACAGATGAGACATGGCACAACGACAAACGAGATGAACAAGGAGCACATGCTAGGAGACTTGTTTATGAACATATAAACACATGGAGCATGCCAAGTACAAGCGAAGGAGAGACATGCACGTGCAACATCAAGTGAACACAAAGACCATCAAAGACTCTGCACACCTTGTCATGCGAAGTTGAAGATATGACACACCAAGAGCACATTCATTCTTGAACATACTAGCTTTATCGTGCCGAGTCATGTCATGTGTCATCTCAGCCACATCACTACTGTGGGCCATACTATTGTATTTAATGTAATGTAATGTGGAAGTCCAAGAGACCCACATGTAAAGTTGAAGAGTCATGTAAGTCAAACAGTCATGAGGGAAGTTGAACAGTCACAAGGGTCAGTTTCATCCTTGGCTATATACACCCCTCATTTTTACATGCAAAAGACTTTTCACCTTGGCTCCTCCCACATAGCCTTGAGAGTCTGTAATATTTTATTTGAGGAGCGAGCAGTGGCTCCAATGCCCCGCTATCAGGGTTAATGATTTAATGGTGTACATATGTGTCTTGGAACTTTTGCTTAATTCATAAGCCTGTTAACATTCCAGCACCTTTTCACACATGTATTACATTTGTTTGTAAGACTATTCTTGGGACGCTTATAATGCATTTTTATTTAACCTATATTAAGACAACTGAACTATTTCAGTTTTTTTAGTACATATGCTATTGGAAATGTGTTGTATCAGTTGTTAACATTGTCTTGCTTGTGTGGGCTATCCCGCCGGACACTCGACAGATTCATTCTTGTAAACTTGTTATAACATCTGTCACACTCATGTGGACTATTCCGTTGGATGTTGTATGCGATACATGTTTACCTTGTGTTTGTGACTTCCGCATTCGTGTGGACTACTCCACCGAAAGATGCACATGTACTGTTGTGTTGTGTGTCTCTAGCAGTGTTGGGACTATTCCCTTTCAACCTGAGACTCACTTCCACCCTCTCCCTCTACAATGAAAGAACTTTGACACAAGTGGCACTAAGCACTCACTAGGCACACGAACCTCATTGTTCGAAGATAAATTAAATCACTCTCATGCGCTAACAAGCAAGAGCTAAGAAAAATATTTAAGATAATGGCAACCGGGCCATTGTACCAGATGGGACTCCTACACCAAACGGTGTGAGGTCTAGTTGGGACTTCATATCGGGGAGATCCCCTGAATGTTGGCGGGTCCAGCACCATCAACATTACAATAGAACATAAAGAAGAGAGTAACTTGTTGGGGTTCTTTGCTTACAATCATATTTGTTTTCAAGACGGGTTCAAATATTATCTAAACTAAATGTATATGGAAGAAAACACTGAGGTTGGTTATTGGATATAGTTGAGAGAAGAATACACCATTGTTATTGTAATTGGCTTTGTAGAGTGGTACATATTTTATAAACCATAGTCCATTTACTCTTATCATACTCCCGAACAATAGCACATTTAGTCTTATCATACTCTACCTTGTTCTTGATATCATTAAAGGGAGTACTTACTCCACAATCTCAATCTTTATGGATAGAGAACTCTTTGTAAATTATGTTATATATATATATATATATATATATTATATTATATATTTTATATATATATTATATATATATATATATATATATATATTATATATATATATATATATATATATATATATCTGTGTGTGTGTGTGTGTGTGTGTGTGTGTGTGTGGATATGTATAATGTATGTATTTATGTATATATGCATACACACACACACACACACATATATATATATATATTATTTAATTTATCTTATTCAATATATTTTTTTTCTAAAGGAATTGGAAAATGGGTGGGTCTCGAACTCACTTGACATGGGATCAATTCCAACAACTACCACTATAATTTCTAGGTGCCTACATATGCCTATTCCATAGGCATAGGTGAATTCGAGGGATTTGAACCTAAAACCTTCATACACATAACACTTCATTTTCATAGCCATCACCAATCAAGTTGCCCCTGAGGCTCAATATTTATTCAATAAATCTAAAATACATTTTTTTTTATACTGATATTTATTTATTATTATTTATATAAAATTGAAAGATAAAATTCAATTAGGGTTATCTCAAGTGGTTGAGTAGAATGGTTGTTATCTTTCGCACCTAAGTTCAAATCCTTTCTAGTGACATGATGAACTATAATGCCTTGATGAACTCTTAAATGAGTATATACTTGTGGGCTAGCCTAGTACCAACAACCTTACTCTAGCAATGATTCTAGCCCTCAAAGTTAGAGAGGGACGAATTTATTTCTTTGAGAAAAATATTAAAATTGAAAAATAAAAATCATAAATTTAAAATTATTACTAACATAAAACTAAATTTTAATATAGAAGTATGTTATTATAATAACATCATTTTATAAATCACATACTCATGAGAACACAAATGGGTCATATATTAAATTATAGACCTTGCGAGGTTAGTATCTTCAAAAATATTGTTAGCATCCTCATAAGATAGTCATTCCTAAGTTGTCGAGATTCGAGTTTATATATGTGTGTGTGTGTGTGTGTGTGTGTGTGTGGTGGATATTACTATTAAAATTTAATGAGAAAAGTAATTATCACAACACATTTTGTCTATTAATTTGAAAGGAAAATTAATCATTTAATTGTATTTTTGATGAATACAACATCTTCTAAAATATCCTTATACTATAAATAAAATATAACTTATATAAAATTATTCTATGCATTTATATTATATTTTTTACATAATTATGTCGATAGGCATTCCTCTACAAGGTTGGCTTGGGCAGATTCAACAAATCACAAAGGCTTGTTTTCGTCATCCTCCTTCGAATAAAAGATTGACACGTGGGCCCAATCAAGTCATTTTTGTTCGTTTAACACCACGTTCACATTGTTGTTCACGTAGGCTTCGAGGGCTATACACCCTTTCCCTACTTCCTAGAACCTTAACTCCTCCTCCACTAACCATTGGCACTCAAATGGTGGAAGGGTTTGGGTTTTTGTGAATCTTTTTCCCTCTGCAAATTGGGTTTCCATTTTATTTCTATTTTCCATAGTTTCAAAGAAAAAATATATACATTTTAGTTAGTAAACTTTGGGCAACCATCAATGAGTGCATGGAAAGGGGGGTTAGAGGTTAGGAAGTGTTTGTTAGAAGGAGGAGGTCAATTTTGTTGTGCATTTCTTTTTATAGCTACCCTCAATGACGACCTTCAAAACTACTTAGTGCTCAGCTGCTGAAAAATATGTACCTACATACCCTAATTTTTCATTTTGAAGCTTTATATATGAGGGAAATTTAGGAGAAAGATCAATCATAAAGGGTTGAACTGTTGTTAGTTTATGCTAAAAGGATTTTACTGAGAGTTTTCTGAGGAAATTCATACACTAGTTCTGATTGAAGATTTATTTTCTCTTACATACTTTGTGCTACTTCTCGCCAAGTTTTCACAAATCCTAACTTGGTGTAGAGTTCAATAGTCTACCCTCATTATATGGGTTTACGAGATGGGAGCTATGATGCTAGTTTGAGCAACAAAGAGTTTGGATTTATTTCTCTTTGAAGCATTGAGACTCTTTGCTGAATTTTATTGTTAATACCTTTAGATCATTGCTTTTGGGGATTGAAAAAATAAGCTAGGGATTTTCATTTTCTAGATGAGTAAGTATGCAGAGACGATTTTCTCAAACGAAGAAGTTATTCTAGTGAGAAATATTGGTAGGTGATGAATAAGTAATCCCGGAAAGGTCTACAATGTTTAGAGAAATGCATACTGATGAGCCTCATCATTGAGTAATTATATGGGCCTTAATTTCACCTCCTAGCTTAGTCAAACCAACTATTCTCGCAACTTATTGCATACTTTTGATTATATTTTGTTTATGAGATGAGTTAGAGTTGGATATTTTGCTTTATGTCTAACGTGCATATAATGCAGGAATAAAGGATAAAAGCAAGGAATTTTGGCAAAGACCTTGGTCAAAACTCAAATGGGACAAGGGAGAGGAATTATAGGAGGAAAATCCTCCTCATTTACTACCCCTCTATTCAAATATTACTCCATCAGCTCGGAGTGCAAGCAGCCAAATCGTGAGGACTAGAAGGCAGTTGAGCAAGTGAAAGTTAGAGCACCAGTTTATCTTGAGTTTGGGAGCCGAGCCTCCCTAATTTTAAGGAAGTCGTTGGAGACTTCAGATGTATAAGTAGAGAGGCTTAGGACCTCAGTAGGATTTGGTTTTTATTCGTATTTTTGATGGTACAACTATACTTTATTTTCTAGCTACAAGACTTGTGACAATTGGATGTAATTCATAGTTTTTATAATAAAGATGAGTTCTGTTTCGAGCCAGCACTGGATTAACTCAGAGGGCTGAGGCTCTTCCTAGTAGCCAAAGCTCCTATTTTTTGTACATGTATGCTAGCGTAGATTCATGGTTTAATCATTCATTTGCTTAAGTAGTTGCATTTCCATTACAACAGTGTAGCGTAGATTGGTTGTGTTTCAGATTTCTAGTTATTGCATGAGCTTTGGAGTTTGTTGTCTTGATTCAGTACTTGGTTCATTTCAATCGTTATCGTCTTCAATCACTCTCTTTCTATAATAGATCTCACTCATATTATCATTTCCTTCAGCACGAAATACTTAAGCGGGAGCCAATAAACGACGCCTTAACCAGATTATGCTCGTAGATCTCCCTACCATCTGATCCACAGTAATCCTGACCAATCACCGTCCAATTCATTTCAATGCTTGACTTTATGTGCTCTAATCTCCATCATCGATCTGTCTCTTGATTCAATGGCTATCACGTCACCTCAATCCTTTATGCGCTCCAATCTCCACCGTTGATCTGTCTAGCTTGATTCGACGGCTATCGCACAATCTCGCATGGATTCTTGCACGACCATTGTCCAGATGATAGCACGTGAGAAAAGTGGTTTTCCCATGCTACGTGTCACCCAGTTAGGCTAATCGTGTAAAATTTTAGAATTCCGCTTAAAGCTTTGAGGGTGCGCGAGAAACTGTTTACCACGTATGAAAACCTGCTCCATCATTTCCGCACGTTTCTCCCGTGATAAGATCTCCGTCGTTCATCTACTGTTAATCCTCTTCGTCCATCCATCCACTTAATTCCCTGCGATAAGATCTCCTTCGTTCATCCTATTTGTTACCCTGTTCGTTCATCTATTCACTAAATTGCCCGCGATAAGATCTCCGCCGTTCATCCTGTTCGTTAACCCTGTTTGTCCATCTATTCACTTAAGCTCCCACGATAAGATCTCTGCCATTCATCTTCCGTTCGTTGATCGATCCAACGGTTCCTATGCAATGTTGCTTCCTTAGGTCCTCCCTTCACCAATTTCGATCTTCGACTGCTCTTTCACTTGAAAACAAATTTAGTTTAGTTTCCCTTCTTACACACTAGTATAGTTTGATGCTCTTTACTTCTGTAACTTAGATAGTAGCACTAGGTTAGTGTTGATTTAGCAATTCTTCTTAGCATAGTTGTTTAAATAGTTCATTAGGTTATGGTGTGAGTTAGAATTGCATATTTTTTTCTTCATTACTGTAATTAGAATAGATTTGCTCTTCTTCCATCAGAGAATTGAGCTTCTTCTGACCCTATAGAAGTTTGGCTTGGAACCCCTAGGTCCTCTCGCCAGATGAGTAGTGACAACAGGTAGGACCTTCACTTTTACTTGTGCATATAGCACTATCACCTCCAAGTTTGTATGAACCCCTGGTTGATAAGTAAAGCTAGTAGCCTAGGAGTTGCATCTTCCTTGCTGCAATACTGGTGCTCATCACTTTTTGGCGTCGTTGCCAGGGAGGTGTCAGAGTAGAATGTGATCCTTGCTTTCTTTTCTTCTACTTCTTATCTTCAATTTCTTCCATTAGTTTATTTCTACAAAAGTAGTCTAGTAGCTTCCTTTCTTTCATTTGTCATTATCTGATTTCCTTTCCATTCTGCAAGTAGAATTTCAATTCAACAAGTAGTTTTTCTGTCAGTAGTTTTCATTCAATCAACAATTTCATTTCTGCAAATATTTGCATTAGGCATATTTAATTTCAAAAGTAGGAAATTGCAATGCATTATAGTTTT
Source organism: Pinus taeda (assembly GCA_000404065.3). Classification (NCBI taxonomy): domain Eukaryota; kingdom Viridiplantae; phylum Streptophyta; class Pinopsida; order Pinales; family Pinaceae; genus Pinus; species Pinus taeda. The sequence continues at coordinate 41,932 of APFE030990977.1, forward strand.
CATTCAATCATAAAAACAAAAACAAAAATTTTCCAACACCAACCCAACCCCCCATTTGATCACATGGTGCAATAAGAGCCATATCACCACTCACTTTTACAAGTAGAAGGAGAAGATGGAAAAGAATGTAGAAGAAATGGATGGAGATGATGACAATGAGGAAGATCCTCTCGGATTTCCCATTCAAGATACCAATGGTAGTGTGCACATGAGAACATCCCTCCATCTTTTCTTCCAAAATTTCATGGTCTAATGTTAGAGGATCCGGAAACCTTTCTCTTTGAATTTGAGATTGTTTGTAGAATCTTATCGTTACTTATAAAAAACTCAAAAACTGAGATTGTTTCCAGCAACTTTGAAGGATAGAGCTCTTAGATGGTTCATGAGTTTAGGGAATAATTCAATAAGATCATGGAATGATATGAAAAAGATATTTCTAGAAAAATATAAAGATCATGATCTTAAAGAAGAAATAATTTAAAATGAATCAAAAAGAATATGAGAGTATAGAGGACCTAGTAGAGAGGTTCATGTATAATGTTAAGAGGGTAAAACTACATCATTTAGGATCCAACACACTAAAGCATATCTTAGAACAATTAGGGATGAGTGGATTGATCTCCTTGATCTCATGAGTAGAGGTGATTTATACCAATTATCATTTGAAGAAATTTGTGAAACATGCAAACACATATCAAGAGGAAAAGCAAAAGTAGTTAAATCAACATCAAGATGGGTAAGTCAAGCTAAACTTAGAAATTTGTTTGATGATTTTAAAACATAAATTCTTAGTAATCTAAAAAACAAGTAAAAATGTTAAGAATGCAAGATGAAGGAAAAGAAAATGTTGATATTCGTGTTGCAGAATCACAAGATGTTAAACATTGTCCATCATTAACAAGGTTGAAGGAAGTTTACCAAGAGAACAATGGAGCAAGTCAATTAAATGCAACAATGTTATGTAGCTCCAAGAGGACCATGGTAGCCTATTCAGCCTAATATGATGCAAGAGCCTAATTCACAATTTCAAGCTTATGCACATCCACCTCAAAGTAGTTGGGACACACTTTTTCCTTGGCAACATTGGCCATCTCAACCCCAAAACAAATCTTGGCAACAAGGTCTGCAAAGAAATTAAGGGAACCATCCACAATATCCTCAGTATTTTCCTCAATATCCTCCATACCAAACTCCATGTTATCCTTACCATTCACCTCCACCACAACCACAAACCCATCCACATCCATCTCAAATACACATTCCCACTCAACTACCTATACCACCATTTCCGAACCCACACATTGAAGTAGCTGAGCCCACTTACAATGCTAAGGTACAACACTTCCAAACATCTCCTCTTACGATCAATGGTATTCACCATAGCTCAGGAAGAGTATTGCAAAAAACAGATTCTCATGATATGATTGAAGGACAACATGCATAAGAAGAAGATCAAAAATAGAAGATCAAAGAACCATGGGCTACGTTTGATGAAGAGCAAACAACAAAATCAAAGATTGAGAAAGCTCCCTCATGGTTACCATCAACTCCTCCATACGTTCAAGAGAAAAATCAGCAAAAAGAGGAAGATTTGAAGGTCATGAAAGAAGAAGACATCTAAGACGATCCAAATCAGCAAGTGGACCAGGGATATCACAACTACATTGAAATATGGTTCCAGATAGTCACAAAGTTGAAGCATCACACTCTTCCTCAATTATGCTTGATCCTTTCAAAGTCAAATCATTTGGTCTATGAAATCTAGGTACATGTTAAAGCATACATTTTAAGCCTCCACATCATCTTGTCTATCATCTTGATGTGCACATGGCTCCATTTGAAGTATTCTTATACTTGAAAGTGATTTTGTTTTTCAAGTAGGTTGGGGTAGAAAAAAGAAAAAAGCAAAAAAAAAAAATAATCTAAGGTGAAAGCTTCCTTTGAGGCGCCTCAGATTGGCTCATTTATTTAAAACCTCCATGAGGTGGTTAACAAGTTGAAAAGAAAAAAAGAGAAAAAATAAAATATCCTAGGTGAAAACCTACTTTGAGGCACCTAGGTAGACCTACTAGTTGAAAACCTCATTGAGGCGGCTAGTAGGCCTAGAAGAAAAAAAAATAAAAGTAAAGGAAGTCCTTGCTCCACGCATCTCTTTGATAAATGCAGGTATCTCCAACATCTGCAAGCAACAAGAACAAGTTGGTATCAAAAGGAAAATTGATCAAGCCTAGTCAAAAGAAGTCAAATTTTGACTTTCTCCTCCTTGGCTCAAATGCTAAAAAAGGCCAAGTCCATGCCTATCCATCACCCTCATCTATTTCCATCATCCACTCATCATTTCCAAGCTTCTACCACTCATTTTCCTTTCTGTCCTAAAAAGAAAAAACTACAGGATGATCCAGGAGCTCCACAACAGTAGCAACATTAGATCTTCAGTCATAGACACCTGCAAAAGCCAAGAAACCATCAACAAACAACAGATGAGGAAGAAGAATGACAATTCAGCAAATAAACAAAGCATCACCTATGATCCTCGACAACTGCAGCATGGCATTGAGACCACAGGTAAGTATCCCACTCACTCACTCATATGCATCATTTGATCAAAAGTTGTAAGGATGATGAGGTAGTTGGTTTAAGTGAAAAGGTGGCCAATTAACTTGGCCACCTTCGGCAAAGCAAACAGTCAGGTGGAAAAAAGGGAAATCTTTTTTAAAATCAAAAGGGAATGCAGGAGTCCGAAAACAATGGTTTATGGCATTAAAATTTGATGTAAGGTGGGGCCCCGACCCATATTAAAGTTCGAGCGATAGCACAAGATTTAATTAAGCGTGGGTTCGAAGAGGCAGATAAAGTGCTCTGCGGGGGAGCAACGAGCATGAGTTATAACTCGGGCTTAACCCCCACAGTTGACCTTAACGTCAAGGTTTTTGACCAAGATATATGTCTTGAGATTTCTGTGGGGGTTCAAACCCGATGAAAATCTCGTACACTCCCTACCCCTGCAGCAGGCCACCACCATCGCTCCACTCAACCTCATCTCCTCCATGTCATATGCCACCCTCCTTCATTACCGTCCACCTCATTCACCATCATCCGCCACCTTCATTCATTACCGTCCACCTCATTCACTGTACCCCGTCACCTCATCTGCCATTCCATAGATATAGTGTTGTTTATGGCTACCAGTTTAGAATGCTTGAAGAATTAAGATTTGGGGTAGGAACACCAACTCACCAAAGACTCAGCATACCCTATTTCTTGTTGCAATTACTCAGAGACTCCAGGAGCAAATTGAAGGAAGGGAATTCCCAACAAGTTGGCTCACCATGGGTTGATCAGGTTCCTCATTGAGTATTCCCTCCAAAACCTCAGGATCCTTATAACATGGTCAGTCGTCAGAGACTTACTAGTAGAGGATCACATCAAAACCCTCACCTATGATGATAGTCCTTCTATTAGTGAGGAGGAGACAAAACAAGAAGAAGAAGATACAAAGCTAGATGGGGATGAGATGAATGAAGAAGGAACTAATATATAGGAACATATGAAGTAAAAGAAGAAGGAAAAGAGAAGGAGGATGATGTTTAAAAAGAGGACGAACAAAGGAAGAAACTAATGGAGATGAGAAAGAACAACAAAAGGAGGAAGATAAGAAAAATAGAGAGAAAGAAGGCATTAAAATAGAAGGGGAATAAAAAAATGAGGAGTCACCTAGGGTGTCTCTAGAGGTCCCTGAGAGGGAGGTAGTAGCTGCCCTCACTGCTCTCAGCACCCCAGCCAAGAAAAAAGGGAAAAGAAGGAGGCAAACCCCTCTATATTTTAGAACAAGAAAGAGCACAAGAATCAAGAAAGGGAAGCCACAAATATCAACAAAATCCCTATTGATATTGAAGATTCCCCTACAACAAGAGACAAAATGCCTTCCCCTAAGTCACCAATCACCTATGTAAGGAGGCCTAGTATCAGATCAACTTCCTAAAAGGGTAAGGCCAACCTACAAGATCCACAACAAAAACTACAGGGAGCACATAAATTGGAAAGCAAGGTAGGGGAGCAACAATAAACAAAAGAGCTAAGTGGCTTCAGGGACAGAAGCAATAATGAGAGATCAACTTGAGAGGGAAAATGCATGGCTGAGAGGACAACTGTAGGAAAGGGAAAACCAACTAGCATATATGGCCAACCTCTCCTTGGAGGCTATTTAGTGTAGGATGCCAACTAAATCCTATGCTCTTTACCTCAAAGAATAATGGCTGCAATTTCAGATTAAAACACTAGAAAAAAGGGGCACCATTCCATTTCAGGACTACAGGCATTTTATGGATCTTTGTAATCAAAGTACACTAGAGGATAGGGCCAAAACAGTTGACACTTACTGGCACAACATGGCCCTCACAGACATGAATGTTTGGGATCCTAATGCCGAGCTAAGAGATCTACAATTAATGGCTTTGGCATCATGGATGAACCATGAGGAGTCAAGGGCTGCAGAGATGAAAATAATATTAGCCAGAGAGCAAACTAAACCTCTTTTCATCAGAGCTAAACAATGAAATCCCATGTCCCTAATCAACACCCATAATCTAACTGCAAATGATCCTCAGCTAGCACCTAGATATCTTGCTACCCAAGGGCAAGCAATTTCACATTTTGAGGATATGTTTAGGCTGCTAGGATATGATAGTATGCATGCCTACTTAAGGAGATGGAACACATTGCCACACAACTTGAAGATTAGAGAATATCACTCCCCTCAAAGGTTGAGAGAGGCACTCAACAGGACACCTATGTATAAGTAATAAATGCAAAGGTTGAAGGTCAATTGGATAGGCCTAAAACTCAGTTCACCATTACTCCTAGGGATGCTAGAAGGGAGAAAAGAAGAAGAGGAAAAGAGGCAGTGGGAAGAAGTAGAAAGGAAAGAAGGCTTCTATGAACAAGAAAAAGAGACCACAACAGAGGCATGGGAAGTTAGAGGGGCTACTAGAGCCATGAAGGACATGGCCATTGGCTAAGTTGCTCAGAGGATGAGCAACACTTTCAGTAGGGGGTGATGATGAGACTTATCATTGAGTAATTATATGGGCCTTAATTCACCTCCTAGCTTAGTCAAACCAACTATTCTCACAACTTATTGCATACTTTGGATTATATTTTGTTTATGAGATGAGTTAGAGTTGGATATTTTGCTTTGTGGTCTAACATGCATATAATGCAGGAATAAAGGATAAAAGCAAGGAATTTTGGAAAAGACCTTGGTCAAAACTTGAATGGGACAAGGGAGAGGAATTATAGGAGGCAAATCCTCCTCTTTTACTACCACTCCATTCAAATATTCCTCCATCAGCTTGGAGTGCAAGAAGCCAAATCATGAGGACTAGAAGGTAGCCGAGCAAGTGAAAGTGAGAGCACCAATTTATCTTGAGTTTGGGAGCCAGGCTTCCCTAATTTTAAGGAAGTCATTGGAGACTTCAGTTGTGTAAGTAGAGAGGCTTAGGACCTCAGTAGGATTGGGTTTTTATTCGGAGTTTTGATGGTAAAACTCTACTTTATTTTCTAGCTACAAGACTTGTAACAGTTGGATGTAATTCATGGTTTTTATAATAAATATCAGTTTTGTTTCGAGCCAACACTGAGTTAACTCAGAGGGCTGAGGCTCTTGGGTTAGGGCCCAACCCTAGTAGCCAAAGCTCCTCTTTATTGTACATGTATGCTAGTGTAGATTCATGGTTTAATTGTTCATTTGCTTAAGTAGTTGCATTTCCATTACAACAGTGTAGCGTAGATTGGTTGTGTTTCAGATTTTTACTTATCACATGAGTTTTAGAGTTTGTTGTCTTGATTCAGTACTTGGTTCATTTCATCGTTATCGTCTTCAATCAGTCTCTTTCTATAATAGAACTCACTCATATTCTCATTTCCTTTAGCACGAAATGCTTAAGAGGGAGCCAATAAACCACGTATTAATCGGATTGTCTCCCTACCATCCGATCCACAAAAAACTTGACAAATCATCATCCGATTCATTTCAACACTCAAATTTATGCGCTCTAATCTCCAACTTCGATCTTTCTCTTGATCCAATGGCTATCGCGTCACCTCAATCCTTTATGCACTCCAATCTCCACCGTCGATCTGTCTAGTTTGATCCGACGGCTATCACGCAATCTTTCATGGATTATTGTACAACTATTATCTGGCCGAAAGCACGCGCGAAAAGTGGTTTTCCCATGCTACGTGTCACCCAGTTAGGCTAATCTCGTAAAATTTTAGAACTTCTCTTATACCTTTGAGGGTGTGCGAGAAACTGCTTACCACCTATGAAAACATGCTCCATCATTTCCGCACATTTCTCCCATGATAAGATCTTTGTCGTTCATCTGCTGTTAATCCTGTTCGTCCATCCATTCACTTAACTCCCTGTGATAAGATCTCCATTGTTCATCTTTCGTTAATCATGTTCGTCCATCCATTCACTTAATCTCCCGCAATAAGATCTCCGCCGATCATCTCCCATTCATCTTATTCGCCTGTCTATTCACTTAATTCCCTGCAATAAGATCTCCGTCATCCATCTTGTTCGTTCATCCATTCACTAAATCGCATGTGATAAGATCTCCGCCGTTCATCTTTTTCATTAACCCTAGTCATCCATCTATTCACTTAAACTCCCGCGATAAGATCTCCATCGTTCATCTTCTGTTCGTTGATCAATCCAACAGTTCCTATGCATTGTTGCTTCCTTACGTCCTCCCTTCACCAATTTTGATCCAAAACTTCTCTTCTGCTTGAAAAGAGATTTATTTTAGTTTCCCTGCTTACACACTAGTATAGTTTGATGCTCTTTACTTCTGTAACTTAGATAACAACATTAGGTTAGTGTTGATTTAGCAGTTCTACTTAGCATAACTATTTAAATGGTTCATCAGGTTATGGTATGAATTAGAATTGCATATTGTTTTCTTCATTACTACAATTGGAATATATTTTCTCTTCTTCCATCAAAGAACTAAGCTTATCTTGACTCTATAGAAGTCTGGCTTGGAACCCCTGGGGCCTCTCGCCAGATGAGCAGTGACAACAGGTGGGACCTTCACTTTTACTTGTGCATATAGCACTATCACCTCCAAGTTTTTACAAACCCCGGGTTGATAAGTAAAGCTGGTAGCCCAGGAATTGCAGCATCCTTGCTGCAATACTGGAGCTCATCACATACATAATGGTTAGTATGCAATTATTCTTCAAATTTGTTTTTTTTTTAATGGAGTTACTCCACAGTAGGTGATTTTAGTTATTTAGTTGTGCATTGGAATGCATCGGCTTTAGGACCTATGATATCGAAAGGTGAATCTGACAAATAAATTATAAGGTGAACTATTATGGTTTATATTTACAAGTTCCCTTGGGAATTTTGTTGAGAAGCAGTGTTATGGCTAAGCACTTTTGGAAGGTTTATTTCCTTACCTGATATGGATCATTCCAATTCCCGATATTGGCTCCAGAAGAACAACATTTTATATAAAAAAAATTGGTGCACAAATTGTCCTGGTAACTAAGGACAACCTAAGACGACATCACCGAGGATCCTAGATCCTCCCGCTCTAGGTGATAAGGGTTGGCCTCCCTTTCACCACAGGGGGTAGTCCCCAGTGATAATGTAAATTAAATAATTATTCAAAGTAGGCAAATAAATAAGGCCAGTTTATAGATATGATGCAAAGAGGTATAAAGTGTGAAGGTCTAGGTGGGAGAGACCTATACATCATCTGGTGGATGATATCAAAACATAACCTCCATTATACAACATGGAGAAACATTTGAGCAGAACTAAAATAAAGGAAAAGAAACGATTAGAGATAAAATAAAAACAATTAAATGTTAGTTATGCTTATCTCCTATTTATGGTAACCCATCGTAGTGCTAAATTCGATGCAATATAATATCATGTATCCTTATTGATCATTCAATCAGCCAAAGAAGGTTATCATGGATGAGATCATTGTCCAATAGTATATATACTGGTTTTCACGTATTTTGAGATATAAGCATATGAAAGGAGAATTAAGAGGAAGAAGGGAATAGACAAAACATACAACTGATAAACAGCTGCAACAAAATAACAATGACGTGCATTAGGAAATTCTGTTAACAACAAAAATGTAAATAACTTAACCCTCTTGCCTCTAATAGTATGTATATCAAAGAGCAGGTAACATTAAATACTGAGAACAATTAAAATATTGATCATGTCAATAATCTAAACAACAATATTAATCAATATATATTACACAGGAAATCAAAAGAATCGATTAATTTTAACATTCTTATAATATGTGTGTATCCATTTCGATTCAATTCTTCATAAAAAAAAATTGAAATTAATTTATCGTGAATGTATTGGTGTCTTTCACAGTAAACGATCATAAATTCTTCAAAAATTTCAACACAATCATAAATTGTGGAGTAAATGCTTTCCTCCACAGTAAAAAAAACTGTAAATACCTTCAAATTATAAAAACATATCAAGTCTGGAGTGGATTTTTCATAGGATAAAATGCACAAGTGAAGGTAGGTTAAATTAAAAAACCATTAATGTTTTAAGTGGCTTCATAAACCTCTTACAATGTTTTTACGCGACAAACATGCAATTGTCTAGAGATAAGCGCCATCTTTAATCGATGGTTGATACTTCCCATCGCATGGAGAGTTGGAGGGAGGTTAACTTTAGCCATAGATCTAATTCTAAGGGAGGGTTCTCACTTCACATTGGGAGGATATTTAAAAGCAGATTAACCTCCTTATTTGACCCGATGGCATGACACGAGTTGAGTGGGGCCTCGTATGTCAATTCAATATTTAATGTGATAATGTTTAACAAAAATTTAATATGGGCCTTATGAACACTTGATATAATTTTTTCGAAGCCTTTGTTCATTTTAATAAATATTTCAATATTAATGTATTTACGTGATACTCTATTGCATAAAGAAAAACTTCATATTAATAAAATCATAAGGTGAATTTGGTTTTCCCTCTACAATGCCTAAAACTTATTTCTTTTTTAATATCTGTGCTTTAAAAAAATAAGATCTACCCGAATGGTCTCATAAAATATTTCACTTCAGGACAACATAGTTAAATTTCAAAGGTTTTTGTTTTACACCTAGGGATTAGATATCTCGAAGTAAAGGTAAAAGTTAAAATTGAAAAATAATTCATGATGAGATCAATGATAATATTATGTGAGGTAAAAATAGATATTTAACATTCATGAAAGTCTATTTTAAATATTCATTACATAAGTTCTTTAGGAAATTCAATCCTCCCAAATATATAGTTATTAAGGTATTTGCATAGTAAATAATTGGTTTGTATATCTAATTCCCCCATTTTGTGGACAATGTTTCCTTATTTTGCACAATGTTTCCTTATTTTTAGGGGTTGTTAGTGATAGTAATGATATTTTAATTATGTTCTATTTACATATACTAGTTAGTGTTATTTAATCTTTTAGTATATAGAATCAAAATAATAATTAAGTATTTCATATGCATCTTTATAGTATGGCATTTCATTAACGTCACTTAGCTACAAACCCTACTTATTTTTGTTCTAATCCCTTTTACTGATTTCCCTTTTGTATTTAGGGAGTGATTTGAATCATAGGAGCACGATAAGGAGTCAAATGCCAAGGAAGCATAAAGAAAAATCCTCATAGGAGACCTAGTTCTAAGGAGGGTCATTTTGGTGACAACAATTTCCATTCTTAATTTTATAATTGCCTCCACTTGCCAAAGGCACAAGTGGCTAAAAAGTCATATTTCAACTCTAAAGATTATTTATTAGGATTTTTGGTTGTAAGCTATTTTCAGCTCATATGAAATTCCCTTCTTATTAAACCTATTTTGGGGATAAAACTAGTTCAAGCACTGCCATCAATGAACTCTTTGTGTTGCCCAAGTTTTTTTGGGACAAAGTGTTGTAGTAGTTTCAGAAGAAAGATTAGTTTGATCTACACATTTTTATTTTTGTCAATTCTTGTTACATAGGATGAGCCAGAGATTATTGCAGTGATATAGTGCATGGTTGGTACCAAAGTTTCAATTTTATACTGGAGTTGTGTCAACATTCCCAAAACATAGGTTACCAATGATTGTTGCATAAATTATTTCGATTTTCTACACAATCTAACATTATTTACCATTCCCAGCTCCAAGATACGAAAATAACGAAAATGATGATATAAATTTATCAAACAAGGTTTAGTTTCTTCCACAGCCCAAGGTTGAAAATTGTTTATTTTCTTGATAATTTATGAAAATGTGTTCTTTCTTCTTGATCATCACAACTATGGCCCACATATATGCATATTTTTTGTTTCTTTTTTCTTGTATAGTATAATTACCTGCACAATTGTGGTTATATTCCATATAGTGTGAAGGGCCATACAATGATCTATTTTTCTCTCATTTCTTGGTAGACTCTAGAATTGAGATTTTATTTGTTTTGTTGAGCCAATCTCATACTGTTGCACAACATTCCTAAAATTTAGTATATCATTTCTCTTGTATGCATAGAACTAGTGTACTACACTTTTCACTATTTTGATGTCTTAGTAGTAGCCATTGGCCTTTATATTTCAATGATTTTCTTGTTATTGTCATAGTAATCATGTGTTTAATGGAATTGTATTTCTATTATAGGATCTTTTAAAAATCATATATTTGATATCTCAAGGTCAATATTATAGGATATTTTTGTGTTTTCTTTCAAACTTATATGCAAGGTCTCCATTGTTTTCATCATGTTATTGATTGGATAAAAACAAATGAGATCAGTTGCTATGCTACAACCTATTCGCTAGAGTAGCTAAGGAAAAACTCAAGCTTTCCCAATACATGAGATATATTGAAGATAGAACGCAAGAAACCAAACATTTCAAAAAAATTGAAAACTGAAATTTGATTAATCTATTTTTTTTAAATTTGTTGATTTGAAGGAGGCTAAAAATTGTGAGTGTGGATTTGGTAAACTTGACTCGGTCAATTTAATCATGGTTTTTGGATCCATATATATGGGCTCCCTTGGTTTTTCCCATGGCATTCATATACATATGTAGCCTATTTAAAGGATGAACAAACACATGTTAAATGGTCTTAGTGGCCACTCAAAACACAACAATGGTGTATTTAGACACCACCATCTCTCTCAGTGCTTTGTGATTCTAACATATGATATTAGAGCTATAGTGGTAAATACGAAATCCCGATGAATATCAAAGCCAAAGGTAATGACATCATCATGAGATTAGTAATGTGATGGTATGTCCAATTGTTTGTGGAAAAAGTAGTTATGGTGCAATGGTGATTTGACATAATGCATGGTGTTGTAGTGGTATGATGAAAATATGTTGCAAATATGTGATGAGGAGGTCTAGTTGTGCGATGACGATTAGATCAACAAAGAGCAGAGGTGGAGGAAAATGCAAAAAAATGAGTTTCTCCAAGAAAAAGTAGAAGTGAGAACGTTCGTTACTCTTTTCAAATAGGCATATGATGAAGAAAGAATAAAGGTTGGAGAGGCAAGGATTGTTTCCCATGCTTAAATTAAAGTTGCTAGATTAGTTGTGGTTAGAGTTGTTGTCAAAGAGGAAAATGGTGGTGCGGGAGGCTACACAAATTTTAGAACAACAAAATTAGCTCTCGCCAAACAAGATTGAAATCGTTGGCCACTGCAACAAAATGATCAGATGAAGAAAGGTTCAGAGACACAACTATATTGGACCAAGAAGTGCGTTCTCATACTAAGTGTGTTGATTGTGTGATGAGGACTTGTTTTGTTGTGGTTGTGATGCAAGATTATCCCACTTCTAAGTCAAAATGTATTTGGACTAGACTTAGAGGTTTTCATTTACCAAGGGAGTAGGTTCCCTAATAGATTGTAATTATTTGATTATTTGTATTATCTTATGTTTGTAAGGAAAATTAGAGCAATTGTGAATATTTTAGCTAGATCTACTCTTAAAAGAGAGATCTCGAGAATATTTGAAGTGATTTTATATATTGTAGGTAGTTATATTTCTAGAAATATTTATGGATTTAGAGAATCCTAGAATAGGGGATTGTTGAGTAATTAGTGGATCTAGATAAGAATAGTTGAGTAAATAGAGGATCTGAACTTGAATTTGTTTCAAAGTCCTATTTGTATAAAAACATGTAATCAAAGTAGAATGATATGATGAAGAATAGAGGTGTGTAGTGTGGGTAAGAGGAGAGTTTCGAGAGGATATGAGGGCCGAATAAGGCCTTAAGGCTGAGAAGGGCTTTTATTGTAAATCATGTCACGAGGATCGTTGTAGATTATTTCTACATTAATATAGGAAGTTATTGGTTTCGAGTATTTTGTAATGTGTCCTATTAAACCATGTTTATGATGATGAGTCAAATGTGATGCAAGTGTGTTTCAGGCCTAGGTCAAACCCATGAATGATTAGTGCAGTGGAAGAATAACCTTAAGAAGCACATAGAAGAATGGATTATTCTTGTATCAGAGTCACAACATAAGCAGAAGAACTCAACAATCATGAGGAACAACAAGAGATTATCATTACATGGAGCATTGCAGCTATGATAGAGTGAGTTGGAAGAATAATCTCAGGAGAGATAACTGTTGATCATTAATCAATGAAGGATCAACAATCCATTAACTAGAGGATACAAGAGTAATTTTAGAGTACCAAATAATGAGTATAAGAATAAGGGAAGCTTGAAGACAAAGGATTGATATTAGAAAAGAAGGGTGAGTGGAGAGTATAAAGGATGAAACTAAGTTGAGTTTGAACCAGAGGATTTGAAAGCCGCATAATAAATCCAGAGGAGTTGAGCATAGATGAGTGGTGTAATACTTAGTTTTTTTTAGAGTCCCGACATAAATTTGTCAATTGATAACTCTAGGAGATAGAACTTGAGAAGGAGTCATTAGTTAATAGCATCGGGTCAGAAGTCTCGAAGCCCGAGTGGAATTTTAATTTACGAGTGGGCATACATAAAGGTGGGTGTCAAGCTCAGGGATCTAACAGTTGGAAGAGAATTGGACAACAATGGATGATAAATTGTCTGTCGCTTGGGTCTGTTAAAGCTAGGAGTCATTTGAATTGTGAGCAGGCATTTAGAAGAGTCGAGAGCTAGGTGGAATTTATCATGAGATGGATGAAAATTGACAACAATTATTTCCGTTACCTGAAACAAAGATATCCCAAGAATTTTTCTATTAGAATTTATTTATAAGATGGGACTAGGGCATAAATGGGGCCGATAGGTTGAATATATGTGGCGCAATTTAAGACATGAAAAAATGGGCCATAAAGGAAAAGGGAATGGACAAGAACGAACAGGCTCATGTCGCAAGGCCAAGGTGAAGGCCAATAACTATCAAAGGCATGAGGAGAAAGTGGCGTAGTCTAGGTGTTAATTAAATTTGCAAGTTGGTATCAAAAAGGTCAGGCTTCGACTTATGTGTTAGGTGGGCCAGCGTGAAGGTTAAAAGTTGGGTGCAGTTCTTATTGTGAATGAGTTCGGTCATGGTGATTCTATTATGGGTTGGGCTATGCATTTATATGCATATCTTGGCTCTGATGGCTATGTTTAAAAATGATATTTAAATATGGTGGTTTGGTACCCCCTTGCAGATCCTTCCACTAAGTTATACAATCTTTTAAAAGGGTGTTATCTCCCTAAATTTGGAGTTGAAGGAAGCACAATTTGGAATAGATCTAGGCACTATGGGTTCGATCAAGCCAGATATTTGGCGGACCTATAATTTGGGCTTGCATCATTTGGCATCAAAGCAGAAGTGCTCTAAAAACCTTAGAATAGAGAGTTTGGAAGGAGAAATCAAGGGAGATAAACACCAAGATACTATTTTGATAGTGGGATGAGATATGATAGCATAATCAATTAAAGGAGCTACAGGAGGTAAAATTAGTTTATGTTTTACACTTTATTTTTCGTTTGAAGATTGATACCCACAATAAAAGTATTTTAGATTTTGGAAGGACAGTGAGTAGAATGTTCTAAGGAAAGAGAAAATTGAAGAACAACAAAGACTAATAAGAGGACTATAACATATTAGAGAAACAAAGAATTTGGTTGAAAAGAGGCAATGTGCTGTCGAGGAGGATTATTTTGAACAAATAGAGTAGAAGTGCTTTTGAGCCAAAGGAAAGATTGTAAAATCTTGTATGATATTTTTATAATTAAATTTAGTTATGAAGAATTATATATGCAGATAACTAAGAGAAGAAGAGTGGTAGCAAATATGACAATTAAAACTGTGATAGAGGAAGAAGAGCAGACAAATCTCCTAAAATAGATTTTGAAAAGACACAACAACCAAATGAATTTGTTGAAGTAAGGACAATAAAGGAGAGTGGAGAAGTGAGAAAATGATGATGAAACAACCTAACAACTTTCAAATATGAGGAGAAGATGTTCTCAAGGAAAGAAGGAGAAGACATTGTACTGTAAAGGACTAGAAAATTACAACTTCGAGCAAACATAAATTGGGTAGAAGTTGACAGAGGTAGTTCCACAGTGATTGTGGGTAGAATTTCCAGACAAAGATAGAAAGGGAAGAAGAGGACATCAAGAGGAGAACTTGGTATTGTGACAAGTGGTAGGCTTGTTACATTTTGAGAAGGCTTGTTGCATCTCACGAGTGGAGAAAGAGTGTTTACTAAAGAAAGAAGGAATGGTTACTGATGGTAATTTGAAGGATTTGAGAGGGGAAGTCATAATCGAATAAAGAAAAATTCCAAAGCAACTTGCATAAGGAGAATGAGTGAAGAGGAATTTGAGAGAGAAATGATTGATTTTTTTAATGCCAATTCCTCCAGCTCTGTCTTCACAAGATGAGTTTTAACCAAAGGAGTTGAAAGCCACAAAACAAAGTCATAGGATGAGTCGAGCACAAAGGACCGACATAATAATTAGTTTTTTTAGAGTCCCAACATAAATACATCACTTGACAACTCCACGAGATAGAACTTGAGAAGGGTCTATCATTTAATAATGTTGGGTTAGAAGCCTGGAAGCCCAGGTGGAATTTTAATTTATGAGTGGGCATACACAAAGGCGATGCCGAGCTCTGGGATCTAATAGTTGGAAAAGAGTTGGAAAAAAGTGGATGGGAAATTGTCTGTTTTCAAAATCCATTAAATCCAGGATTCATTTGAATTGTGAGTGGGAATTCAAAAGAGTCGAGAGTCAAGGGGAACGCGTCACGAGACAGATGACAATTAACAACATTTTTTTCCGTTACTCGAAACAAAGATAGCCCATGCATTTTTCTATTAGATTTTTTTTTATAATCCAGGACCAGGGCATAAGTGGGGCTGACAGGTGGAATATATGTCGCGTAGTGGAAGACATGGAACAATGGGCCATACCCAAAAGGTTGAAGCCCAAAACTTCTATTAATTTCCAAAATGAAAAGGGAACAAGAATAAATGGGTTCACATGGTAGGGCCAAGGCGAAGTCCAATAAGTATCAAAGGAGTGTTGAGTAAGTGGACCAACTCAAAATAAATCTAGCCTGGGTGTTAATTAAATTTGCAAGTAGGCATCGGAAAGGTCAAGCTTCGACTTATGTGTTAGGTCGGTCAGCCCATAGGTTAAAAGTTGGGTGTTGTTCTTATTGTGAATGGGTTCGGCCAAAATGGTTATGTTATGGTTTGGGCTATGAGTTTATATGCATATCTTTGCTCTTGTGGTTATGCTTAAAAATGATACTTAAATCCGGCGGTTTGGTATCCCCCTTGTAGATCCTTCCACTAATTTATACATTCCTTTAAAAGGGATTTAGCTCCCTAAATTTGGGTTTGAAGGAAGCGTGGTTTGGAACAAATCTGGCACTGTGGCTTTGATCGAACTAGATATTTGGTAGGCCTATAATTTTAGCTTGCATCAAGTTGACTTACATGTGAAAGATTGAGTGATGTGAAGCTCCATAATTTCATGCAGCAATGGCTAAAAATTGAATTTATTCATAGCAGAGATGGTGGATTTGTCGGTCGAAGATGGAGATGATGCTAGGAATAAAATTTACATGATGAATGATAGTCAATTAAGCTAAAAAAACTTATTGTTGTGGTGTCAAGGTATAAGTCTCTGCACTTACGCAGAACAATGTTGGTAAAGAAGAAAGATCAACGTAGCAGGTAGTATACGATGGAATTTCTGGGTGATTATTAAAAGAAAGTATGTGAATGTTTGGTCCACTCTGAATACGAAAAATACGTAAACACAAAATGATCATTGGAATATATTTCCCATGCTTACATAGGCTAACCATGGTCATAGCTAAATAGACCTCATTTCATGATGTTATGATGCATGAGACATATTTTTTTTTATTTTCTAATTTAAGTAGATGATGTGTTTATGGAGTTATATGCCAACAAAAAAAGAGCTAAAAGAGGCATGGAAGAAAAATAATACACAATGGATTGATTTCCCAATGCGGAGGCACAATATGCAACAATTGTGGGGCTGAGGGATGGTCAAATTTTGTGTAACAGAGGTTGTGTGGAGTGTGTGGAAGTTCAAGTCGAGAAGAGTCAAAGGTGATTTTCCTGTAGTGATAACTGGTTAGAAACAAGTGTGGTGAAAACAAAATTAACCTACAAGGTGTTTTGAGTCCTTGTGTGGGAAGTTCGCGGTTGTGGAATGGAGCAATGAAATGAGACAAGTGCACAAAAAATTTCAAAGAAGTAAGAAAATTTCAGGTCAAGGTATGGATCAAGAAAGATAAAGAATCTGAGAGAGTAGTTGTATGGAGTAAAGAATGAAGATGGAGTAAATGGTGCTAATGTTTAGTGAAGGAGACAGTGTGTGAAGTGTGAACACCTTAAGGGTTTTGGTAGAAGCTGTGAAATCCTGTTATAGGAAGGTGTATTCACCTAGGAAGTTGTAAGACCTATGTCCTGGAAGGCATGTTGCACGGGAGAAAACATAGTTGTAAGGCCTTAAGAGCTTGCTTAGGCATACATGCAGTGCAAGTGGTGCATGTAGTCATCAATTTGTTGAATGAACACTTGGATAGGTACCAAGGTGGTAGGTGTACTTGTATCCTGGCTTGAGGGGGGGGATGTGAAAACTCAAATGAGATGGTTGATGAATGGGATCAGGTCAATCTCCTAGAGTCATGTTTCAGGGGGGGGTTTTTATAGTCGATCTGGAAAACTTGACTCGATCAAGTTACCCATGGCTTTTGGCATCATATTTATGAGCACTCATGGTTTTTCCCATGGTATTCATCTCCATATGTAGTCTATTTAAAGGTGGACCAAACCCATGTTAAATGGTCTCAGTGGCTATTGGAAACACAACAATGATGTCTTTGGACACTGCCATCTTTCTCGATGCTCTTTGATCCTAACAAAAATGAACAACATTAAACCATCCATGGAAAAACATCAAAATGGAACCTTTATTGATATGATGATTAATACATTATATATTTAAAAAATAGCTTTCCTGAGACTCTCAATAGAAACTTGGAACTTGGAAACTAATGATTTGTGAAACTAATAGGGCAATATAAATGGTCAATAGGAGGAAAAATTCAACTACAAAAATAATAAATCTAATACTAACCATGCTAAGCTCGGTAACAACAAAAGCAATTCTACCAATAATAGATAGTACACGATTACATCTAACAGCAAATTGAGTACCAATAGAAGAAAATGTGCAACTCTAGAACAACGCCTAAATAATCGAAAATGACATATTTGACCAAATGCTTTATTAAGGATGTATGGACACCTACTCAACTCAAATCGAATTGCTCTATGAATGTTTGCCTTTGTCAAGAACAGTATCTCAGAGACTATCTACAATAATACATTACTTAAGAAGGATCCCCACTATGATATGTAACAACTTTTTGTATGCTTATGTTCCCACCTTAGTTTCTTTTGCTTTTGTGTGTTTCATAACTATACTTGACATATAACTTTGTTTGAATAATAGAAAAGTATAATTATTAGTAATAAATTTTATCTTATCATAAAATTAGTAACTAAAATAAATTATAAATAACTATTAAAATTCTAATAACCCACACAACCTTCAAAATGCCAATAATGAACACTGAAGAAGGTTTATGAGTTTAGACTTCTGTGATCCATAATGTTTAAAAAGACTTTTTCGGAGAGATCACATCGAGTAATTACTTGGAGCCAACGTTTCGAACCCTCTACTATGGTTCATCATCAGGGCAAAGGTGGAGTATCTGATCTAACATCAACAATATATATATAGGTGTAGATGCTCTAGAGAAAACCAGAAGAAACAAAAATGAACCGTTGGAAAGTCAAAAAGTCAAAAAGTCAAAAAATGAAAATAAATAAATAAATTTAGTAATAATAATAATAAAAGTAATAAATATTTAATGTTCAGAACTCCTAAATTTATGGAGAAATTAAAGGGAATCAAAAAGCTGGATCCATTAACAAATAAAAATAAATAAATAAATATAAAGATTAAAAAAATATTATATATTTTTATAAAAATAAAAAATGAATGAATAAATAAAATAAAATTGGAAACATAAGGATATGCAATGTTTAAAAAAAAAAAAAAACTAGGAATGGAGAGCAAGGATCCAGTTGCTGCTAATTTTCCAACCTTCATCCCTATTTAGATTGTTACCATGCTTCTCAATTTCTAAAGCCTCCCTAAACTTCTTATGATGGAAGTGATCAATTTTGGCTAAAACATGGGAGTCTTCAATACATATGTGATGTTTAGTATTAGACACATGCTCAGCTAAGGCAGACGAACGAGATCTATTATGCCTAATATTTGTCGCATGCTCTTGGATCCTTTGCTTGATGGAACGGCTCGTTTCTCCAATATAGGGTGTTCCACATGAGCAAGGGACTAAGTAAACACCTTTCATATCTTTGGGGTCAATAGGATCCTTGACTGACTTAAGGGAGCTACGGATGGTGCTGATGGGTTTAAAGGAAGCATGCACCTTATTCTTACTCAGAATGCGTGCAATCTTGTCAGTGGTTCCTTGTATGAAAGGAAGTTGCACGCAGTTAGCAAAACCAAGGCGATCCTTTTTTGGTTTAGGACTGAGGATAGCTTTTCTAAAAGCTTTGAGACCGAGGCATCTATTATAGCCATTTTCTTCAAAAACTTCAAGAAGATGAGATTTTTCACTCTCAAAGTGACTCTCATCATAAATCCTTAGAGCTCTAGTGGCTAAGGTGTTGAGAACACTGAATTCCTGAGGAGGATAGTGATGGAAGCTAGCGTGAAGGTACTTCTCAGTATGAGTTTTTTTACGATAAACCTAGTGAGAAAAGGTAACATCCCCTTTTTTATAGATAAGTACATTTAGGAAGGGAACATAACCATTGACCTTAGTTTCCATAGTAAACTTAATTGACTCATATTGACTATTCAGATGTGAAAGAAAGGAATCAAGAGAGTCACGACCATGTTTCCAATCAATGAAGGTATCATCGACAAATCTCTTCCAAATTTAAGGGTGAAGGGGGGCAGAGGCTGTTATAGCTCCATATCTCACTCTTGTGGTTTGTGATGCTACACTCATGGCCTAGGGCAACCCTTCCTTCCAGACCTGGTCCAAAATTTAAAAAACAATGTTTTATTCCCTATACGCGACATTTCCCTGAGATAAACGCATGTATACGTGGGTCTGTGTATACCCAACCCGCGTATATGTTTTAAAAACACTTAAAAAAATAAATCTCCTTAATTTCAGGGGGAGATCACGGGTTTCACCTGTTGATTACCTATTAGTGCCTGTGGCCCAACTGTTCCCAACGAATTACGAACTAAAAAACTACTTTGGGAGAAGTATAAAAAGGCTTCAATGGGAAGGCCAAAGGGAGGAGAGAGGAGAGAGAAAGATTATTATGCTGAGATTTCCCTGACTAGGTCTGAAGATCCTAGTGCGTCCTGCACTTCCTCCATTTTACAGGAAACTCTTGTTTCCTTGTGTGTGTTGATGTCTTCATACTAATTGAGATATCATGGAGTAAGTCATGGAAGGAGTTTGTTAAAGGCTTGAGACTGGACGAATCCGGGAGATGGTTCTGCTTGGAGCTTGCGAAAGGACGAATCAGGTAAAATTATTCCTTTCTGTACTTTATTTGTCTGTAATAAAAGAAACACATGTCCTTGTTCCTAATATAAATCTTCTTCATGTTTATGATATTCATGTTATGATTCATATGTGAACGGTTATTTAATTGCATAACTAACTACCTTTCCTTATAATATGAAAAGGGTTTCTTTATGATGTTTAGTCCATATACTACTGTACTTTCTTGAATTGATTGTTTTGTAGGTCAAAGGAGCAAAAGGAACTCCAAGAAGGGTTTGGACCCTGGAAGGCTCTTCTCAAACGTAGGACCTCAGGTACGCCCCCTATCGTAGAGTTTGCTTATAGTAGCATTATGGCTGTATGGAATGTGTGTTTCTCTGTATAGATAACCTCCAGCCTACTAGGGTATCCACCCAAGACCCTAGGGGAATTTATCCCACAACATAATTGGCGACTCCACTAGGGACAACAGTATTGTTGTTCCTAGTTTGGGTGTACTCAAGCCAATCAGGCCTCAGCTATCTGTTTACCTTCTGTTGTTGTGTAGTCTGTTCTTGAATTGTAAGCTTTGATAAGTTTTTTCTAGACTATTTTTTGTTTTTTCTTGAAAGTTTTTATATACGTTGTTTTTTCTGTTTACAGAGGCGTATATACACATCTTTCCTTAAGTTAACCTACGTATACGCAAGTTTCCTTAAGCCTTTTCATGTATACACACGTCTGTGTGCAAACACAGTCGCGCATATCTATAATTTTCAAGATTTTTAAAATATTTTTGTTTCTGGAATTTTGTATGTTGGTCTGATTCAGTTTGGAACAATTACTATTATGTCACAGTCTTTAGCTTTACAACAAGCATCTTGTTTCAAATTCTCTCTGATTGTGAAAAGGTTGGTCTTGTTTGTTTGTCTTACAAACGTCATTTGTTTTTGCTTAAGCACACAAGGTTTCTTGCAAGGAATCTTGGCTGCTCTGTGTCTTCAGAGCAAGAAGATTGATTTCAATATGTGTGTTGAGTTTTGTGTTGGTGACTTTTTGTTTTGCATACTCAAACTATATTTTTATGACCATCTGCTTTTCTTACTTTATGGAAGTTGTTGGTTCACACTTTCTTGAAAGTTGTCTTTTCAATCTTTTGGTTTTCATTGCCAAGCTCGTCTCGCTGCTTTTTGATTGTTAAGAGCATTTTGAAGCACCTTTTTTGTTGAGTTCTCACTTGTTTTGTGTTGCAAACTCACAAAGTGCTTCATTGCCTATTCTTTAGTCATAAAGTTTCAGTCTTGTTAGAGCATTTTTGAAAAGTCATTTCTTTTTGTTTTGCTTTTGAAGGAAACTTCTTGAAACTTTGTTTTGCTTTCTTGAACTTTGTTTTGATTGAGTTTTCCTTTTTGTTGAGTGAAAGTGCTTTTTTGTTTGTCTTCATCTTGCTTTTAGTTCTTAGACGAGATAAGCAACAAAAACTTATATTCCATCTAAACATTCTAGGTGGAAAATCAAAAATTGATAAACAAGAAACTTTAATTTCTTGATTTAAGAGTAGTTTTGAATTTTGCATCAGCATGTACTTGTTGCATTAGGATTAATTTGTGCATCTTTCTAGGCATTCCTAGTTTTGTTAACTTTTGTGAGTGTGAAGTTTGAAGAAAAGAAAAGAAAAAGTTGTAGCTTTATTTGAAGTTCCTCTGAACCCTATAGAAATTTCGTTCATCGAAAAACGAAAACAAGTGCATTTGCATGTAGTTTGGTTTTTATTAATTTCTTTTGTGTCAAAACACCACTAGTTTCACTTCCGTTTACCCCTTGACTTAAATAATAGCCCATTTAAAATCAAGCACTAATTTAGAATATACTAGAACTTTTTATATTTGTCATGTTGGACACATCAACAAGTTTTAGGATATTTTAGGGCCTTGGATTAGGTGAGTGGAGAGTTAACTCTCCAAGGCCATTTTAAACTGTCAAACATAGGAGTCTGAATAGTGAATGAAAATCCAATAGCGTTAGGAAGACTAG
Source organism: Pinus taeda (assembly GCA_000404065.3). Lineage (NCBI taxonomy): Eukaryota > Viridiplantae > Streptophyta > Pinopsida > Pinales > Pinaceae > Pinus > Pinus taeda. Next base: position 64,093 of record APFE030990977.1, read on the forward strand.
GAAAGCTCCGGATCTGGGAGTTAAGCACGAGGGTCTGTAAAGATAGGGAAGAGAGATACCCCCTCTCCTACTTGTCCGAACTTACCTCACAACTGTTCTGCCTGGCTTCTGATACGAGTTGGTAACCTTAGTTGCTACTCCTAGGGATCTACACAGGTGGCTACGGAGGGGAATCCTGTGGCACCTGAGATCGATGTTGTATCACTCTCAACGGTACTACTGGAGGGCACCCTTGCGAAGCTTGGGGGCTTGCACCGGCTCAGGCTGTTGTTAGGAGGTCAACGTAACTTCCTCTGTTACCTTTGCTGATAGGATTGGGCTGTCATTATCCCAGACTATCTTCGGAAGCCCCCTTACTTCACTTTCTCGTATTTTGGTGTCCGGTCCTAATCACCCGGAGCATAAATACTTGGAAGTTGTTTGACTAGCTGATATCTTTAGGGACTTTATAGTGTGTGCTTTGTGCTCCTGGTTAGCCTAGCTTTCAATTTTTTGAGTCTTTAGTTAGATCTTAACAAAAAATTCAATGTGGCTGACCGATCACCTAGACGGTCTCGAAGACTTTGTGGTCTTTCACCACCAAGTTTAGAGCCTTCTCCTAGAAGGCGCAAGGCAATACTGCCGACGGTTTTCATCTCGTGGCAGCTGACGCATCGGGGATTGATCCTCCCCTCGGGGGAATTAGTGTTCAAGATAGACCTGGTACTTCCATAGAACAAGAGAGAAATACTCCAGTACTTTCTCGAGTTCTCTTTCAGGCGGAAGATAATGTAGAGGTAGAAGAACTCTTTGAGTCGTTAGTGGCTCTGAATTCTCCCCTACCTTCTAGTCATCTGGAAGTATTACAATACGTTGGGTCTCCAACGCATAGACCATCAAGTCCAAGTCACATTACGCACTTACCATCGATGACCACTACTGGAAGCATGGCTTCTACTACAAGTGCTATGACTATGCAGACTCTAATATCTGTACAAGGGGGAGGAACTATTTCCATCCCCTCTGCTTCTTTATTTGGGTCTTTTGCTAGCACATCTTTAGTTGGGTCTACCTCCATTCCTTCTACGAGTGGAAACTCCCAAACCAATGCTTTTAGTTCTGGATTTTTCCCATTTGGCACCCATTCACAGGGTATTCCATTAGTTCTGTTTAGTGCTGCCACATCCATGATGGGCAGATCGGCTTCATTCCAGGGTTTTCCTTTTGGAAGTGGTCATATACCACATTCCAACCCAATAATTGGATCTATGCCTTCTCCTCCTTAGGACAAAGTAACAATCCTTTTCAAGGTTGGACTAACCCTGTGGTTAGTGGCATGGGAACTGGGAATCCATTTGTTGGCCAACAAGGGAATGGGTCGTACTCCACGGTTAGCTCATTCAGAATTATTCCTCCCGTAGCCTCTGCTTGGAATCCTTATCAGGGGTTATCAACTCCTTATAATCCTTTAGGAGGAAACTTCGCCGGTTATGGAGGTTTTGCGGCCAGAGTTGGTCAAACTCCGAGTCATGCTGGATCACAAGGCTTGCCTTTTGGTTCAGCTGGTTCTGCTGGTTACTTCGGGCAGCCTGGTGCCTTCCAAAATCTAGGCCAATCTTTGTAGAGCTTTGGGGGCTCCGCCCAGTCTGGGTGGAATCCCCAAGGTCCTCCTAGGCTTCCGTTTCTAGCAACTTTGAATTTGCCAGACCTCACAAAGTTAAAAAACGATCCAATCAAATATAATCTGGCTTGGCCTCCGGTCCCAGCCAAACTCCCTTCGGACATTCCAAAATTTTAAGGAAATGGCGGTGAAGACCCAGGCGACCATATAACCACATTCCATTTGTGGTGCTCGTTCAACTCCCTTATTGATGATTCAGTGAGGTTGAGAATTTTTCAACGCACCTTGACTGGTAATGCGGCCAAATGGTATATAGAGTTTCCAGGGGGCAGCTTTACATCTTTTGCCGACTTAGGTAATATTTTCCTAAATCATTTCCAGTTGTCTGTCTGTTATGATGCTGGAACCGAACTTCTAGCCACCTTCCGTCAGGACACGACAACTCACATTTCTGACCATATTCAAGAATGGAGACGGAGAAAGAGGCTCATTAAAGCTGAAATCCATCTGGAGTACCGTCTTGAATGGTTTTTGAAATCTTTACAACCTAAGATCTCTAAGGATGTCTCGATGTCCGGAGTTTATTCTGAGGAGCAAGCTATTTTTAGAGCCCAACAATTATAATTGATCTACTCTCAGTCTAGGATCCTACAAAAATACTTGCCAGATGCTCCTGGGTCGAAGATTGACCTAGACAAGTCAAAGCCAGGTCCCCATGGGGATGGTATCGTTGGATTGGTAGACACAAATGTGGTGAACTTGTTGAGCCAATTGCAGCAGTTGTCATTGCAAACTGCTTCTAACAACCAAGTCACATCATCTACTACTTCGTCTTCCCAACCCTCTTCGATTAATGCCGTCTAATTTGATAACCCAAAAGGAAATCAAAACTCCAATGGGAAAAATAAAGGATGAGGTAAGAAAAAGAATCAGGATGGGAAGAATGACACAAATAAATTCGGAAATAATGTTGGTGGGGATAGAAATGAGGCTAGAAAGAAAGTCAAGATTCCATGCAAGTTGTGTAGTGGAGACCATTTAACTCATCTCTTCCCGAAGATTCAAGACACTCAGTGCTTGTTAGGACAGCAAGGGGCTTCTAGTTCTCAAGCTGTGTTAACCAATCCTTTTGCCCAAGGGTAGCAATTGCTTGCTGGCGCGAGTTCAAATCTTGGTACCTCCTCTGGGGGTAGCCAGGAAGGGGAAAAATCATTGAATGTTTTCATGATGGGTTCTAATGTCCACGTGGCTACTCGGTCACGTGGTTACAGTGAAGCCGAAACTTCCAAGGACAAAACTGCTCCTGGAAATACCGACCTTCATATTGAGCAACCCCTGTTGAGACTATACCACGGATACTGAAAGGTTCTGTAAACGTGCGACTGTTAATCCTAACGCTAGGGCCGCCCAGAATTATTCCATTGTGGAGGATCTGGACCAGAGTCCATGTGCCATGTCCGCTTTAGAGGTTCTCCAGTCGTGTCCGGCTCAGCGAAGTGCTTTACTCTCGGCAATTGGGGCAGTTGATCCAACCAACTCTTTAGTGCTCACTTTTGACATGTTAAATGTCAAAAAGCGACTCCCTCATCACATGGCTTTTCAGATAAAGTATACATACCGAAAGATTAACATTTTTCGCACCGTTATTGAAGAAGGAGCTTCCATGTGCATCATGTCGATGTCATGCTGGAAGGCCATTGGATCTCCTTCGGCTGTTCCTTCACCTACCCTCCTGACTGTGTTTGATGGGCATTCTCACAAGCTTCATGGGATTATCCCAGCCTTTCCTATATGTGTTGGAGGAAAGGTCATCAATATTGAAGTAGAAGTTATAGATGCTAACCTAGACTATAATCTCCTCTTAGGAAGGAACTGGGTATACGAGATGGATTTCATCGTTTCGACTCTGTTTCATGTCATCTGATTTCCTCATGAAGGGAAAATCGTTAAGATTGATCAGTTGGATTATTGTCCAGTTGATCCTCAAGCAACTTCTAACTCTACTGTCCCCGCAGTGGATAACCCTCGTCCACCTACTGAGAATCTAGGAGTCGGGATCTATTCCTCATTGATGGGAACCTTTGAGTTTCCCTCTCCTATCGCTCGAATCAATGTTGTTTCATCATCCAAGGAGTCTCCTCGAGAAGGGTTCTTCCGAACTCATTATTTTTCGAACCCTTGGACCTTGCCTTCACCTATGACCACATTAGCTGAAGGACAAGTAAATGGAATGGCATCCCCTATGTCTGCGGCTGAGCTTAGATATCAGTCCATCGTTAACTCTGCAGACGACCACTCCAGTTCCTTTTCCGAAGAGGAGTTTTAGGGTGATGTGGCCTCGGCTTGGGCCTTTGATTCCTCCTCCGCCTTGGACTGCTTAGATACGATTTTATCTTATGAAGAAGCAATCCTCGAAGTGATGATGGGAGTAGATCAACCTTGGGAAGACTTACAACATCGTTCATATTTCCTTCCTCCATTGCAGGAAGTGGAATCTAGGTTCTCCGAGCTATTTATTAGTGATGTTTGTAAGATATCAAATCCTTTGGCTCCGGAACACTTTCGTGCCGAAGGTAATATGTCGGTGATTTCAGAAACGATATCTATAAACATCTCTAGGGACCCTAACATGATCAAGAATATCTTCATCAGAATTGCATGCTCCCCTAAAGAAGTTCAAATTTACACCGACCTTTTCAAGGAATTTCGAGATGTATTTGCTTGGTCTTATGAGGAAATGCCTGGCATTGATCCTTCTATAGTTCAGCATGAGATCAAGACGTATGAAAATGCCAAGCCGGTTCGTCAAAGGCTTCGACCGGTTAATCCTAGGAAAGCAGCAGCCATTAAAGCCGAAATAGAGAAGCTGCTCAAGGCGAGGTTTATATACCCTGTTCCTCTTATCGATTGGGTTTCTAATCCAGTCCCTGTGGATAAAAAGCAAGGAACAATCCAAGTATGCATCGACTTTAGGGACTTAAACAAGGCTTGTCTGAAAGATAATCACCCCATGCCATTCATTGATCAGATTATTGATGAGTGTGCGGGTAATGAGATTTTTTCCTTCATGGACGGTTTTTCGGGTTATAATCAAATTTCTATCCATCCTGAGGATCAACATAAGACAACTTTTATATTTCCCTGGGGTAATTTTGCATACAAAAAGATGCCTTTTGGTCTTAAAAATGTTGGAGCTACTTTCCAACGGGCCATGTCATATGCTTTCCACGACATCAAACATATCATCGAAGCGTACTTGGACGATCTCGCTGCTCGTTCTCGAAAGAGAATTGATCACCCCAGTCACCTTCGAATGGTTTTTGAGCGATGTCGTTTTTATAAAATCCGGTTGAATCCCAACAAGTGTGTTTTCGTGGTTACGTCTGGTCGGTTGTTAGGGTTTATCATGTCAAATGAAGGGATTAGGGTTGATCCCTTCAAGGTAGAGGCAATAGTCCAGTTGCCTCCCCCATCCTCAATTTGGAAACTTCAAAGTCTTCAAGGGAAGGCTAATTTCTTAAGACGGTTTATAGCGAACTATGCGGAGATCACTAAAGGGTTTATGTGTTTGCTCTGCAAAGGGGTTCCATTCGTGTGGGATGACTTTGCGCAGCGGTCGTTCGATGCTTTGAAAAAGGCATTAGTCTCTGCCCCGCTTTTGAGTCCACCGGATTATGGTGGGGACTTCCTTTTATATCTCGCTACAGCAGAATCAACCATTGGTATGGTTCTCGTTCAGGAAGACGATGCTCTCACAGAGCATGTGATTTATTATTTGAGCCAAGGCTTGATAGGTCCTAAACTTCGCTACTCTCCGGTTGAGAAGTTGCCCTTGGCAGCTGTCCATGCTGTCCAGCGGCTCCGTCATTATATTTTGCTCCGCAAAACTTTTTTCTTGGCAGCAGTCAATCCGTTTCAATTTGTCCTCAGTAGGCGAGTGATTGGGGGCAAATATAATCGATGGATTGTCATTCTACAAGAACTTGATCTTGAGTTCTTGTCCGCCAAATCCAAGAAATCTATGGTTTTTGCAGAGCTAATTTATGAGCTGCCTTGTGGAGAGGATACTGTTTATGAGGAAAGTTTTCCCGACAAACATTTATTCCTCATCTCTTCACTCAACCCTTGGTATAGAGATATCAATGTTTATCTCCAGACTTCGAAGTTTCCCTCTACTTTCTCTAAGGATGAACATCTAAAATTACGTCACCTCGCTAAAAATTATGTTATCATTGGTGATACATTATATCGTCGGGGGGTTGATTCAATCCTTCAGCGTTGTTTAACCTTAGAGGAGGCAGAGTCAGTGCTAAATGACTGCCACAGTGGAGCTTGTGGTGGTCATCTATCAGGGCTTGCTACAACTCAGCGTGTCTTGCGTGCCGGCTATTTTTGGCCTTCGCTCTTCAAAGATTGTGTTGAAGCGATCAAACGCTGTCACCCGTGCCAAGTTTATACTTGGAAGATGCACGCTTATCCAGCTCCTCTTTTTCCCGTTGTCACTGTCGGTCCCTTTACTAAGTGGGGTATTGATTTTACGACTTGTAATCTACCTTCAGCAGCGAATCACAAGTATATTATCGTGGCCGTAGACTACTTCACAAAGTGGGCTGAGGCCATGCCCACTTATAAAAACGATAGTGACAGCGGCATTGTTCCTTTTTAATCAGATTATCTCAAGGCTCGGTATCCCAAGAGAGATTGTCACTGACCATGGCAGTCATTTCCAGAATCAACTAATGTCTGAATTGGCTCTTAAATTAAGTTTCCGGCAGGAACATTCATCTCCTTATTATCCTCAGGCCAATGGATAGGTCAAGGAAGTAAACAAAACTCTTAAGACGATCCTGCAAAGGACAATTGACAAAAATCGATCCAATTGGCATCTTATGTTGTATCCGGCTCTATGGGCATACCGAACCTCTGTCAAGACTGCTATAGGTTTTACACCTTTTCAGTTAGTTTATGGGATGGAATCTATCTTTCCTGTCGAATGTGAAATTCCATCTCTTAAGTTAGCTATTGAGCTCCTTCCAGAGACCTCTAGTCTCGAAGAGCGCCTCCTTCACTTGGAACATCTCGATGAGTAGTGTCGAGATGTAACCACAGTAAATGAGGCTCATAGGAAAAGGATTAAAACCCAGTATGATAAAGCTGTCCGTCCTCGTGTCTTTTTTGAAGGTGACCTTGCCTTGGTCTATGACCAAGATAAGGACACCTTGGGGGCGGGCAAATTCAAACCTATGTGGTACAGTCCCTTCATTATTAAACGAGTTTTAACAAAAGGGTCGTATGAGTTAATCGATTTCGAAGGAAACAAATTGGTGGAGTCTCGAAATGGGCTCTACCTTAAGAAGTACTTTGCTTAAGTAGTAGCTAGGCAATTGCTTCTTTGTACATTGTGTATATTTGTACATATTTTATCGAGAGTTTATTGATATCAACACTTCTTGGTCTGCTTTGGCAGGTGTTGATGGATGATTTGGTCTATTTTGGATCCGCCGATGGTGCTAGTCGACACACTAGGAATCTCGCTTCTGCAGCTTGGGTACTTTATTATCCAACTGGTCAATTGATGGTATCAAGGGGAGTATGCATTGGTCCCGCTTCAAACAATATGGCTGAGTACTTTATTATCCAACTGCTCAATTGATGGTATCAAGGGGAGTATGCATTGGTCCCGCTTCAAACAATATGGTTCGTCATTAATTTAATATCCGAGGCTATTTCTCACGAAATCGACTCGTTGGTAGTTTATCTTGATTCACAATTGATAGTGTCATAATTAAATAACATTTATCGGGTAAGAGATCCATGTTTATATCGCCAGTATTTAAGGGTGAGGTTGTTGCAAAGATCATTTACTTATATTAATTATTTGCATATTCGAAGATCTCATAATTGGTTAGCTAATTCTATCGCTAATCAAGCATTAGACTGGAACATCAATCATTCATCACAATAAAATTAAGCATCAAAAAGTCAAGATGTATATATATATCATAAAGCGTCTCAAGTGTACATAAGTTTGTCAAAAAATATACAAAATTGGGACTCAAATGCCCATACTCATGTCTAGTGCATCTAATGCCCCGACTCAAGATGAGCGGCTAAGTAGGCAACTACTGCATTTCCCATGCACCTAAAAGTGCGAACCCAGTCTCGTGGCATGCCAACAACGTGACGCTGCATATCCTCAGGAAGATCCTCTATGGCTGCCATCGGTACTTTGTGAGCCAGTCTCACAAAGTGCCGCTAAACTGTGTGTAGAGTTCGCTCTGTGTCTGCAGCCGCCTCTTTGGCCCCTTGGCGACGACGTTTGTGCCGTGGGAACTCATCTGGTCATACTGGCCCAATATCTAGAACATGATCATCATATTAGTCATTTGAATCCTATCAAAAACATTTTCAAATTTCATTATTATATTTGAAAAAAAAAATCATAACATCAAAAATCACTTACCAATGTTGCCCCATGCTGCGGTCGGTGGTAATGCTAGATCGGGATCTCCTCAGAAATCCAACCCGGCATAGGGGTAGTCATCAACGACGATGATCTATTGATCCCACCAGGAAAAGAAGTCGTCATCAAAAGCAGTCTGTGGGACCTCCCCACCTCCCAGATGTTTCATCAGGTTAGCCCACCTGCCCATCCGTGGATCTCATGGGGTGCTGATTGAAACTGGTACTTTGGGACAAAGTGCAGGGACTCTCTCGAAAAAGAAAGAACACAAGATAGTCCCATACCCAAAAATTTTGGTTTGTCCTCTCTTGATAGAAGTGAGTTGGCTTTTCATACTAGCCAGAAGAGGAGTACACCAGTCGAACACGGTGGTGAGACAGTCAACTGCCACGCTCATGGTTAGCTGTGATGCCTGGTGCAGAGAAGTTGATCCGTTCACTCGAGCTATGGTGAATAGGATTATCCTCAGTGATAGACTCACCACATGTGTGATGGAAATCTGACTTCCAACTTTCTTCGAATGTCCCGGGCAATATATCTGTACGTAGTCCTCGATCGAGAGACTGCTCCATGTCCTCCCCTGGGAATGTACTACCTTTCCCCTTCGGGAAAGGCTTGTGATGAAATAGATATCTTCCACTTCTATCCTGAGTGGCATCTGGTCAATCATGAAAGCATCCTCCTCGATGTTCCAATAATCAAGAAGCATCTCGAGTAGACATGTGTTTGCTTTCATATTTGGCAATTTGAAGAATTTTAGCAAACCACATCCCCGTAATGCATCCAAAGCATCAGGATCATTCATGACCTCATCATCTACTACGGTATGCTCTCTTTCTCGCCAAGTGACTGGCATCCTGAAAGAAAAATTAATTTCAACCGTTAGTTTTTGTGTTTGAAATGTCCGCGGTGTATATGTGGGTACCTTTACACACAATCGCATGTAGGGCCCGCGTGTATGCAGGTTTCATATTACCAACTTGCGTATACGCCGCAGCGAAATTTTTGGCAAAAATTCAACGGTAAAACATTAATTAAAACTTCTAAAACTAGTCACAATCAATTGCAAGATAAGAATAAGAGTTACCTGGAGACTTTGGAAGAATCTGAACGGTTGAATTTGGCGTATGGGAAGTTTGCTCCTTTTGCTCCAATTTTCTGCTCTCAAACTCAAATGGTGAAATGGTGAGTCCAAAAACTCTTTTATAAGCTTTGAAAATGTCAAATTTTTTCAAAACTTGATTTTGTTTGGTATCATGTAACTTTTAACTTTGGAGCTTGGAATGTCGAGAATGGTTTGATTTTCAGGACATTTTGGACGTTTTCGACGGTTTCGAGACGGTTCCATGACTGCTGACCCGCCAGGGCAGGTATCGTTTCCTCACTGGCATATAGGTTAGGGAAGCCATTTTTCCATTGCATTATGCATACTAGCCTCCATCTATCGATACACTTGCCATAGGCTCGATCCCATCGTGTTATGGTTCATAAACCATCTTCACTCGCCGATTCTTTAAATCATGACACGATGGTAGAGCCATCCTTTACATGGGCATCCTAGTTAGCACCTCACTGACATTTGTTGCCCATGTTGCTCCGATTTGAGTAGGCTCGGGAGTCCTCTGTAGCCCCGCCATGACTTATGCGATGGAGACTCATTCCTCTTTGCTTCGTCGCTTCGTTCTGGCCGTATACCCTAGAGGCTCCTTTGTGTTGAGTTGTACTACTGCATTGCATTTGGACTATTTGCACCTTTTGGCCTTCTGCAGCTTGACACACCTTGACCCGTGGAAGGAACACACTTTTGAGTGTCTTTGGCCAGTTTTTTCCTCCCTGCATTGAGCATAGGAATGTTCCAATCCCAGGAACTAGATCATCTGCTTCGCTGACACTCATTCTTTCCACTGTACTATAGCATTCTTTTATTCTTTTCCCAACTTTAAAGAAAAATACCAAAAAAATTATATATTCCAAAAAGAGCAGGAACGGGACAATATTTTCATTTATTGTTGGCAGCTAGAGTCAGTCGTGTCGCCCTTGAACAAAGCACTCAAAGAAAAGTCTCCTTTGTTTGGGTGGGATTTAGTTTGACTTAGGTATGCCTTAACCTTGTTATTGAGTCAGTTCTCCCCCGTTTGGTTATCTCTTCTAATCATATGGAGCGTTCGTTTGTGCCTCCTGCGTAATGAGCTTATACAGAGTCATCATATGCTGCCACATAGTCACATTGATTCGTGCTTTTGTTCAAGGGAAGTTAGCCTGAGTCGGCCTCTTTACGGTGTCTCTTGACTCATTTTTCAGTCGGCCATCCCTGGTTGTTAGTACTATGTCTATCATCACATCAGTTATCTTGGTCCTTTACTCGTGCCAGTTTGAGAAGGTCTCCATTGAATTCTTGCTGGTGGGTCTTGTCCTTATCAACAACGACATCTTGCTCTGAGGACAGGTTTAGAGCTGTACCCTGGTCCTATTTTCATTATTGATAGGTCACCTTGTGCTTAGCATCGATCAGTATCATGGGTCTTTGACTAGGTAATTTCCCTTGTGTTCGACATCAGCTTACATTATCACACATTGGGATTCGTTCAGTACCTTGGTTTCCATTTGACCCTATTGGTGGATACCTCGCCTCTGTGTCAGCTTTCATTATTGGTTGGTTCATAGGGTTTCTTCCGTGCGCTAGCTACATCTTGTGTATGCCAGAAATGTACTACAGTTGGGTTACTACATCTTTTTCGTCCGATTCCTTCCACATTATTGGCCTACGGGTTACACTCGTGCTAGATTGATGGAGGATACCTTAATGCCTTCCTTCTAGTGGATCTTTCCCTATCGACTTTGACTCATTACTCTGGGGCAAAGATCTAGAGTCCATTTGGCAGTACCTTGGGGTTTGTAGTCATTAGTGGCAGATCCTTCGCTATCGACAGTGGGAAACCATCATTGTCTCCTGATCGATA
>APFE030990978.1:0-11884 GCA_000404065.3 Pinus taeda
TTCATTATGTTCCTTTCAATGTTACAATACATATTTATACATGCCTAAGCATCCAATACCATGGACCAAAAACCATCATGTCCAAAACTATGGACCGAAAACCATCGCGTCCAAAAAACGTGTATGAAAATCATGCACAAAACCATAGGTGGGTCCGCCCAACCTAACATATGGTCCAAACCCAACCCCATAAAGTGGTGTTACGGGTACCCCTCAAACCCCCTATTAACTATGTGGAAAGAATATAACACAACCCAACATCCTATAGAAAACTTGTTTAATCCATATATATCAAATGGTAAATTGAATTCACTTAAAAACATTTGAGCATGCTTCCTGTTATCACTCAGGTTGTCCCTAGGCTCCTTATAGGGATATGGCCGAGGTAACCACAAACCAATCTTTGGATTTCAGGTTCTAGCCCACCTGCAATCAGAGAGGGCTCTCTCTTTAATGATTCAACTTTGTTGATGATTTTAGGCTAGCTTTGGGCTTAGGGGTTTTTTGTTTGGGGTTGGATAGAAGGTAGAAATCTCAAGCAAAGAGGCAAGGTAAGGTGTGATAAGTTTCGAACCATTGGGCGTGGAGTCATGGATTAAGGCTTGCTATTGTGTCTTCTTGATCACAAGAGGATTAAGGAGCGAGATAGCCACACATGATACAATTAACAGTCTACCGAAGGGATGGAATGATGGAAATCAGGGATGAAAGGAAAAGGAGAATCATTTCATCATGTTGAAAAAGAGGAGAAATGGATGAATGGTGATTTAGGAGTAGTTAAGAATTCCTAAGTTCTCATTCATATGTGAAAGAAACAGCGTAAACAAGATCATTTAAGTATACATGCTCATAGCTATTTCTGATGAAAACATAGAAAAATGCAGGAATTGAACTTGAGGTGTAGTGAAACAAATCTTAAGCTATTCTTTTTTCCTACAATTTAGAAGGCAGAATGGTGGTAAAAACATGAAAATTTACAGAGGAGAGAAGCACTTATTGAATCATGTAGAAGCACAGGAATTCTGTAATCACTCCTTGGCCAATGGAACACATCAAGCAGTTTCGAAATCCACGCTTTCAACAATCTTTGATTATAGAAAGTATGACAGTTACAGTGCAGGTCTCTGCTTGGAGAAATGTTGGGAAGAAAATTAAGCAATGTCTTTGACTCACTAACTAACCAACCCCTCACTACATTGTTCAGGGTGGTATATATAAGCAAAATATCATAAGGACATTCATTACAATTGACCTAAACAGGTCTGCTAGAAAAGCTCTTCAAAAATCTAAGTGTTGCTGGAATTCAATGCAGGTAAGTCCTTTTGACTGCACTAGAGGCAGCTGAATCAGAAAAGACTACAATGTGGCCCTTGGAGGCTTGATGCGGTGCTGCTAGGATGATTTTGCTTCGAGATCTGTAGTTATGCTCTGGTGCGAGTTAAATGTGAAATGATTATGATTTGAGGGCTTTGAGTGGCTTTGCCCTCTTTCTTTGACTCTGCTAGAAGTTATTAAATATTCACCTGCTTCAGGCTGCTGCTTAAGATTTTCACTGATACTCTTTGCCGCTACATTGATGGCTTCTGCCGCCTACTGATACTCTTTGACACGCTTTCTACCTGATGATTTGATCTGATACACTTTAAACTCTGTCATTGGTCCTCTACTGTCTTTAAACTAGATCAATTTGGCACGATCGGGCGATTTCCGAGCTTTTCGCCACACAACGGGCCAAGGAATCAAAAGATTCCCCAAAGATTCCCCAAAACGGCCTATTTCCTGTAGCGATGCGCGATTAGCGCTTCGGGCTAATCGCGCATTGAAAACTGCCTCTGTTTCTTGTTCTGGAGCTCCGAAGTGCGATTTCTCTTCCTTCGTGAATTTTCGGCTTTCTGGTTGCTGACATTAGCAGTAAGGTGGATGATGTCAGCCAGCGGTGGGTCCCTGGTACAGAAGTGACATGACGAGGTGCTGATACTGAAGGCGATGCGATGAACTTCTCCGATGTGATCGCAATATCGCATCGGCGGAGAACGGGAAGGTGTTTTAGTTGGACATTTGGCGCTTGCGACCGCCGATCGCTGATATCGCGATATCGCGTCGGGTGACGATGGATGGGTCATAACCTGCATGGAGAGGAAACTGCGATCTTGCAATGTGGTCTAGCTTTCTATGGTCTGCGGAGTGTTAAGGAAGTCAGCAAGGGGTTTGTTGCGGTCGGAAGGAGTAAGTAAGTGGGTGCAAAAGGCGTTTGAGGCTTCAGAAGGAGTCCGATCACCTCAAAGGGATTTTATACTCTGGAAGGAGTCCATTGTATTTGGAAGATGGTTTGAAGGGGTAGCATGAGGGTTCTTGCTAAGTTTCACGTAAACTGAGCAATTCCCGGGGGTACTTATGGTTATTTTTCAACCAGGGGGAGGGATATTTACATAGGGGATGATTTACATAATTTTAGTAGGGGGATGGGAAAATATAGGGAGCTAAATAATAATGTCAATGGTTAATATGGAGATGGTGAGGAAGCGCTAAGTTCAGGAGACCTTAGGCTGTTACAAGGGGATAGAACCTTTTTCAGAGAGAGTATGGAACAACTTTGAGTAAAGGAGATCTTCACCCAAGCAAATGATATGAAAATGATGGAACTTAAGAGGTATCAAGCAGATCTTGACCTCTTTTATGGAAGTTAGTTAATGATTGGGGGAGATGGAGAAAGGAAGTTAGTTATAGCTGATTTTGAGCTTTCTCACATAGAACTTCCTGCTGATTGTGTCCTGAGTAAAGATGACACCTGAAAACCTGGAACTGATCAGCAATTAGGATTCAACAACCTCAAAACTACCTACCCAGCCTACTTACCTAACATTTTTTCTTCTTTTGATTTGGGCGCACTTAGACTTGCAAACCCATCATTCCATTTTTTCTTTTCATGCTTTCCTATCTACAGACTACCTTATTTCATCCGAGGGCCCAAATTAAACTGTTGGGTTCCTTGATTCTCTTACCTATCTAAGAAATTTGCCAAGATTAAAGCTGTTTGGACAGATTACATTCTCTATATTCTAAAACAGAAATTTAAACCTAGGGAGACCAAGATTAAGCTGTTTGGACCTCCCTTTAACTGAAAATTGGCGATACCGGAATAACTCCTCAAAAATTTGGAAGGCAATTAAATGAACTCTGAGTAGCCTTCTTCGCTTGGAGATTGTTAAGCAAATATGGAGCATTGCAACATGCAAATTATGACATATTTGGCCTGTAAAAATGTCAATCATGAAATATGAGCAACCTGCTGCAGTAGGAGGCTAACAGTGGCTCCACTTGGGGATGGTTTCTCCTTGTGAGAAGCCAAGAACAGCAGGTCAGAATGCCTTAGTCTTTAGTTGTTGTTGTTTTGAACGTCTTCTTCCTGACTTTTGGATTGACTTGAACTTTTAAAATTTTTAACAGCTCCGTCCTTTCGCTTTTTAACTGCCTGCTTTCTTCTGCGTGCTCCAACATTATAGATCTTTACAAAAGTAAAAATACTGGTATATACAACTATGTACAAAATCAACCACCATCTGCTTTTTCAATCAAGAGGATCATTGTAGTGCTTCAGCATCCGACCGTTGACCGGGCCTTCTTCAGTTGTGCTTCCATCTGAAGATTTGAGAAAATAGGTTTTATTGCCTTGCACAACGCTGATAATGTATGGACCTTTCCACAGAAAATCGAATTTTGCATGTTTGCCCTTGTCTTCTCTTCGTGAATCCCATCTTAGAAATTTGCTGCCTACCCAGAAATCCTTTGCTTTGGTCTTCTTATCAAACATTTTCTTGAGTTTTTCCTGCAGTATCTGAGCTCCGTTGAAGACTCGTTCTCTGGTTTGCTGAAGGTGAATAGTTTGATTAACTCTTCTCTGCATCTCATTCGGTTCAGCCTAAACTTCTTGCAACAATTTGATAGTAGGTATGCCCAGAGATGAAGGAAACTTGGCTTCCATGCCTTATACAAGTTCATAAGGGCTCATCCCGATGGATTTTTTGGTGGAATGTCTATCTGCCCACAGAGCATTTGTGAGCTTTTTGTGCCAGTTCTTTTTTTTTCTTCCAGCAGCTTCTTTATGATATTGATGAGGCTTTTGTTGGAAGACTCGGTCAAGCCATTACCTTGAGGGTAATAAGCTGTGGAGTGACCTAAGGTAATGTGGTATTTATGGCAAAAGTTGATGATTTTTTTTGGACTTGAAAGTAGCAGCGTTGTCAGTAATAATTTTCTTAGGGCAGCCAAATCTAGAAAGGATGTTGATCTCAAGGAATTGGATAATGGTGGAGTCATTGGCTTGCCTACATGGGATGGCTTCAATCCACTTAGTGAAATAGTCGGTGGCTATCAAAATCCACTTGTGTTGGCCTGAGGAGGAGGGATGAATTTCTCCAATGAAGTCAAGACCCCATTGTTGAAAAGGTTTCTCAGTTGAAATGGGCTTAAGGGGCAAGGGCAGTAACTTTCTTTTTCCTTCAAAGATTTGGCATTTGTGGCATGAGGCAGTAAACTTCTTTACATCTACAAATAAGGAGGGCCAGTAATAACCAGCCCGTAAGATCTCGTCAGCCGTGGATTTCCAATATAAGTGTCCTCCACGTCCCCTGCATGAAATTCTTTCATGATGCTCTTAGTTTCATCTATAGTTAAACATTTTAGCAAAATACCTTCATGATTTTTCCAAAATAAAGTACCATCTATGACACAAAAGTTTGATGATTTCATCCTTAAAAATCTTTTCTTGGTTCTGGACAATCCTGGGGGAGCACACAGGTTTAATAATACAAAGAAAATATTAGTGTACCAAGGGGATTGCATGAAGGTTTCACTGATCTGTGGAGTCGCCAGCTCCGGTTCATCGTCCAGTTGATTAATGTCTAATGCTTGGAAGTTTGTTTTGGACATTAGCGTGGCTAACCCTTGTCCTTTTATGAGCTTGGTGGGCTTTATCTCAATGTCGTATTCAAGGATGCTGGCAATCCACTTGCCTCTTTTGCCTTCTAGTCCCTCTTGAGTTAGTATATCCTTTACAATAGCATTAGGGACATAGGCAATCACATGGGAGTATAGGATGTAAATTCTGAAATATTTGATGGCTTTGACCAGGGCGTAGGCTTGCTTCTCCATAATTTGAAATTTCAAGGGTGCGTCTCTCAAAGCTCGGCTGAAGAAAGCAATTGGCTTCTCGTTGCCCTGATCATCTTTCTGTAGAAGGACAGCAGCTATAGTGTGTTCAGATGCGAAGGAAAAAATGATAAAATCTCTGTCGAATTGAGGACTGGTAAGGACAGGTGTTTGAGTTAGGGCAGTTTTTATACTCTCGAAATCCTGCTTGGCTTCAAGAGACCATCTTACCTTAGCATCCTTTTTTAGCATGTTGCTCAATAGCCTTACTAGCTTGGCTAGATTTGGGATAAATATTCTCAGGAAGTTGATCTTTCCGAGGAATGCTTGCAATTCTTTTATGTTTCTTGGGTAAGGGATTTGGAGGATAGCTTGAATTCTTTCCGGGTCAATTCTGATTCCATCTTTTGATATTATATGCCCTAAAAGCTTGCCTTCCTCTAGGGAAAACAGGGACTTCTTAGTGTTTAAAGAAATGCCGTATTTCCTACATGTCATGAAGATTTTCCTTAAGTGCTTAAGGTGCTCTTGGTCGGATTTGGAGAATGGGGTCAGGTCATCAAGGTAAACTACGAGGAAATCATGTATCTCCTTAGCAAACACAATATCCATTGCCCTTTGAAAGGTAGCACCGGCGTTTTTCAGCCCAAAAGGCATTTTAACATACTTGAATGTTACCCAAGGTGTGGTAAAAGCTATCTTGTCTTGGTCATCCGGGTGAACAAGGATTTGGTTAAATCCTGAAAATCCATCTAGCAAAGAAATTCTATAGGAACTCACTACTCTTTGCAAGATATGATCCATTTTGGGCAATGGGTAGTGGTCTTTTAGAGAGACCTGGTTTAAATTTCTCAAGTCTACACACAGTCTTATCTCTCCTGTTTTCTTTCTGGTGGGAACTAAATTAGACACCCATTCAGAGAATCTGATGGGTGCAATGATACCTGCTTCAAACATTCTCTTTATTTCCTTTTCAATCAAAGGAAGAAGCATGGGGTTGATTCTTCTATGTTTTTGTTTGAACGGTTTTTGATTTCATTTTAGGGGAATGGTATGTTGGATTACTGAAGTGTCATAGGACTTCAAGTCCTCATAACTCCAGGAAAATACATCTTGGAATTCATTGAACAAATCCACATATTCTGGTTTTTGGTCAGGAGGCAGATTTTTGGATAATTTAATCATTATGGGGTGTTCTGTTGTTCCTATGTTGTGTTGTTCTATGGCAGCATTCAAAGGTTCCATCTTTTGTTTTTTGGCCACATTGTTGTCGTCAAACATGTCCTCTAATGGAGTAAGGACGGCAGGCAGAACATTACCTTTCAGATCAATAAACTCATCCTTTATCTTGGCTATTTTTTGTGAACAAATTTGTTTCAGCTGCCCTATGTTTGTACTGTCGAAAACAGTTGGGCTTAGGATTTGTTTAGCTATTGCAGCTGTTAGAGTCAGGTGTTTTTCTTCTGCTAACTGTTGTGATTCGGCTATCGCATCCATGTCAATGTTTGTGTTGGAGAATTCGTCCTCCAGAGTCAAAAAATTGTTAATCTGGGCATCATCTTGGAATACCTTCCCATCCCTAAAATTGTTAGGGACCGAAGGTCTGTGTTTTATTTCAGCAGTTAAATGGTGATTTGGTTCAAAGGGAAGCTTACATGTGCTAGCAAAGGTGGCTAGGCTATGGGCATGAATATTATGGTCTCGTGCAATTTTGGCTATCTCAAATTCACTGAAGGCGCTGAGCAATTCGCTGGCAGTAGCTCTGTAAGCTCTCATTTTACTCTCATTAGCGACAAGGTTACCCTTTATCTGTTGTATGATCAAGTCTGAATCACCTAGGATGGAGATGGTAGTAGCTCCCAGGGTTTTGAGCAACTTGAGATCTAAGAGAAGAGCTTCATACTCCGCCATATTGTTTGTACATCTGAAATTGAGTCTATAGGCATGGCCTTGTGCGCGATTCTCATGAGTATTGTAAATCCACACTCCAGCCCCTACTCCTAACTTGTTAACTGAACCATCAAACTCCAAATACCATGTGGCTTCTCGTTCGAGGTTTGTATTGAGAGTTTCAGTTGTTTGGGGAATGGGTGGACTGGTAATTTCTGTTTCGGGATTTTCTTCTTGCTGCTTGTTGGTTGCCTTAGCTGTTGAGACAATTTCATGGGTATTGGCAACCGATTCCTCACTGACGTTCGTTCCTTGCTCCAATTATAATGGCTTATCATCAGTTGGAGGGCTGGTATTATCATTAAATAAAATAAAAGAATCCATATCAGAATGGATTGAGTATATTGGAAAAATTTTGGGTTTTTCCTCACTGCTTACCACATACTTCATTAATGTTTCTCTATACAGTCTCTTTGGTTGCCCAAAGATAGATATAGTGGCATAAGAGAGGTCGAGTTGAAGGGATCCTTGCAATTTTTCTCCCCACAATCTGGATAGAAACATACCATACTTTGTGGGAATGTCGGCAACTACTACGTCCATCAAGATTGTCTTGTTGGGGAATTGGACTAGGGAGACACAAAGGTCTTTGATCAAGCCTAAACATTTGACCTGACTTGAATCAAAAGAATATAGATCTTTGTATGGCCTTGTGACATCGAGGTTCAACTTTTCCATTACAGCTTCGGGCATAAGGTTATGTGAGGCACCTGAGTCAAACATAGCATTGTGAAATATTTTGTCATGTATGTGCAGGCTGACATAAAAAGGTGGAATAGGTCTGTATGTTGTTTTTCTGTCAACTTCTGGCCCGAACAGTAGTTCAAGGGTATCATCTAAAACGTTTACATCATCTCTTACTTTTGGTAATTGAAGCAACCTTTTAATTTGTTGTCTATATACATCATGCTTAGCCAGTTCTGAGAGGGGGATGGCAATCTTGAGTTTTCCAATCTCTGCTTGTAAACTGAATGGTTTTTCCAATGAGTTCTTGGCATTGACAGTGGTGAATTTCTCCTTTTCAGGCATACTCTCTATGTTCTCTTTTGGAATGTCAGTATCACGGTGTATGACCGTTTGTGGTATCTCTGTTTTGGGAAGATGTCCGGGAATGCTCTTCAGATCTTCTTTTGAATAGGAGGGGGGCAGAGGCTGCTCAATAGGAGATTGTGTATTTGTTACATCCCCCACAATAACCTGATGAGGGTTTGGGACAGGGCTGTCAGCTGGTTGATTGTTGGTGATCTTCCCTTTAGTTTTGTTGAGTTGTTTGCTATCTTTTGTTTTGCTAGGTGGGAGAACATCAGCAGTCCTTGTTCTTAATTTGTATTGCTTGTGTACCTTGTATATAGCAGTGTCATATCCCTGTTTAAAGTCAAAGGACACTCCCGATTTGGTGCGGAATTGTTTTGTATCAAGGTATGGTCAGTATTCTTCCGCGAGGAAGATTTGCTATTCGTTTTCTGAATCTATCAGGTTCATATGCGTCCCGCATGTGGGCTCAGCGGATGTAGATGCCTCCACATAGTTTTCTTGAAGAGGCCTAATATCGTGCTCCGGACTGGCTGTTGACCCTACCATGAAGTTTTCCTCTCAACATTGTCTATTCTGTCTCCCAGCCTATGCATGCTACTAATGACAGCATCTAGCTTCTGATTGAAGGAGGAGGGCTCTTCTTTGAAAGTGGTTCTTCTCTCGGTTCTAGTTATGTTTCTTTTAGCGATTAGATTTGCTTCCACGCTCACTACAACGTCTTGCATTTATGTGAGGCTTTGAGGGGCTCTTTCACTTAATTGATATGCCATCTTGGCATCAAAGCCATCCGAGAATTTGTATAACGCGAGGTCAGGTGGAGGTCTTAAATTTGGTGGTATTGCATTGTAAACATTGTTAAATATTGCACAGTAATCTAGAACAGCTTCCCCAGGTCCTCTCTTGATAGTATCATACTCGGACAGTATGTGCAGGGGGTCTTTCTATTTCTCCCATCTGTTAACGAATGTCTGGTATAAGGCTTCCGGGTTTACTATAGAATTGGGTGGAAGTGCCCTAAACCAGGTTCTGACATCACCGGTCAAAACTTTGGACAAAAATATTCATTCTTACACTCTCATCATCAATCTCATAACTCTCGAAATAATCCTACATTTTCTTTGTATGTTGTAGGGCGGTGCAGGAGGTTGTGCCATCAAAATAAGTGATTTTCGATTGGTAGTCCTGAGGCATAGCCCCGGGATTAGCAGGTAATTGTAATGGCGCATATCTAGCCATGATGACGGGGATAAGCGGAGCACCTAAAGCAGCGGGGATCACAGGAATAACCGGGGTAGAAGGAGTAGTAGTGGTAGTAGGAATATAAGATAGAGGTGTAGAGGAGCTACTTGGAGAAGGGGGTGATGAGCCAGGGGAACTCGGGGTTGACCGGAATAAAACTTTGACAGGGGTTGGTACACTGATTGGCTGAACTATTTCAGGACTAGCAGCAGCTTGGTATTCTTTTTGCTTTTGTTTTCTAATGATCTTAGGAATTAAATTCGGATTTTCAACAACAGGTGGGCTGTTTGGATCAGGATTTGATTGTGTCTTACACGTTTTCTTCTTAGTAGCCAGCTTCTAATATATTTTCTGGGAAATTTTCTAAAAATCGCAACAACACAGGTCGATCGAGACCCTCACAGGTCAGTTTCTTCCTCTGTAGGGTTGCAGACTGGTTTAATGAATTTATCTAAGGAGTTCCCCAGCGGATTCGCCATTATGTTATCACTCAGGTTGTCCCTAGGCTCCTTATAGGGATACGACCGAGGTAACCACAAACCAATCTTTGGATTGCAGGTTCTAGCCCACCTGTAATAAGAGAGGGCTCTCTCTTTAATGATTCAACTTTGTTGATGATTTTAGGCTAGCTTTGGGCTCAGGGGTTTTTTGTTTGGGTTTGGATAGAAGGTAGAAATCTCAAGCAAAGAGGCAAGGTAAGGTGTGATAATTTTCAAACCATTGGGTGTGGAGTCATGGATTAAGGCTTGCTATTGCGTCTTCTTGATCACAAGAGGATTAAGGAGCGAGATAGCCACACATGATACAATTAACAGTCTACCGAAGGGATGGAATAAATCAGGGATGAAAGGCAAAGGAGAATCATTTCATGATGCTGAAAAAGAGGAGAAATGGATGAATGGTGATTTAGGAGCAGTTAAGAATTCCTAAATTCTCATTCATATGTGAAAGAAACAGTGTAAACAAGATCATTTAAGTATACATGCTCATAGCCATTTCTGATGAAAACATAGAAAAATGTAGGAATTGAACTTAAGGTGTAGTGAAACAAATCTTAAGCTATTCTTTTCTCCTACAATTTAGAAGGTGGAACGGTGGTAAAAACATGAAAATTACAGAGGAGAGAAGCACTTATTGAATCATGTAGAAGCACAGGAATTCCGTAATCACTCCTTCACCAATGGAACACATCAAGCAGTTTCGAAATCCACGCTTTCAGCAATCTTTGATTATAGAAAGTATGACAGTTGCAGTGCGGGTCTATGCCTGGAGAAATGCTGGGAAAAAAATTAAGCAATGTCTTCGACTCACTAACTAACCAACCTACCAACTAACCAACCCCTCACTACATTGTTCAGGGTGGTATATATAAGCAAAATATCAGAAGGACATTCATTACAATTGACCTAAACAGGTTTGCTAGAAAAGCTCTTCAAAAATCTAAGTGTTGCTGGAATTCAATGCAGGTAAGTCCTTTTGGCTGCGCTAGAGGCAGCTGAATCAGAAAAGACTACAATGTGGCCCTTGGAGGCTTGATGTGGTGCTGCTGGGATGATTGTGCTTCGGGATCTATAGTTCTGCTTTGGTGCGAGTTAAATGTGAAATGATTATGATTTGAGGGCTTTGAGTGGCTTTGCCCTCTTTCTTTGACTCTGCTGGAAGTTATTAAATATTCACCTGCTTCAGGCAGCTGCTTAAGATTTTCACTGATACTCTTTGCCGCTACATTGATGGCTTCCGCCGCCTACTGATACTCTTTGACATGCTTGCTACCTTATGATTTGATCTGATACACTTTAAACTTTGTCATTGGTCCTCTGCTGTCTTTAAACCGGATCAATTTTGCACGATAGGGTGATTTCCGGGCTTTTCGGCACACAACGGGCCAAGGAATCAAAAGATTCCCCAAATATTCCCCGAAACAGCCTATTTCCCGTAGCGATGCGCGATTAAGCGCGTCGAAAACTGCCTCTGTTTCTTGTTCTGGAGCTCCGAAGTGCGATTTCTCTTCCTGGGCGAATTTTCGGCTTTCTGGCTGCTGACGTCAGCAGTAAGGTGGATGACGTCAGCCTGCGGTGGGTCCCTAGTACAGAAGTGACATGGCGAGGTGCTGATAGTGAAGGCGATGCGATGAACTTCTCTGATGCGATCGCAATATCGCATCGGCGGGGAATGGGAAGGTGTTTTAGTTGGACATTTGGCGCTTGCGACAGCCGATCGTCGATATCGCGATATGGCGTCGGGTGGCGACGGATGGGTCATAACTTGCATGGAGAGGAAACTGCGATCTTGCGATGTGATCTGGCTTTCTATGGTCTGCGGAGTGTTAAGGAAGTCAGCAAGGGGTTTGTTGCGGTCGGAAGGAATAAGTAAGTGGGTGCGAAAGGCGTTTGAGGCTTCAGAAGGAGTCTGATCACCTCAAAGGGATTTTATACTCTGGAAGGAGTCCATTGTATTTGGAAGATGGTTTGAAGGGGCAGCATGAGGGTTCTTGCTAAGTTTCAGGTAAACT
>APFE030990978.1:32092-62092 GCA_000404065.3 Pinus taeda
CCAAATATAAAGTTGCAATACGTACCTTTTGTGTGTTTTGCACATTATGGAGATCGAAAAATTGCTCCATCTGTAGTATCCATGTTCCGAGATCCTTGCCATCAAATTTCCTCATATCAATTTTTGGAACCTGGTGGGTCTTCAATCCAACATTAGAGTCTATGAAATCATGGTTAACATTTCATTTGTTTTCATCATGAGTTTCCTTTACTACCCTTTCACCATTAGTGACCTTTTTTGTAGCAACTTATTCAAATTTATCTTCAATTCTTCCATCTTATCATCCATGTCATTCCTCTTAGCATCCATGCCATTCATCTTAGCTTCTATTCCTTTCTTTAAACCATCCATCTTAGCTTCCACACCATCCATATTAACTTGCATGCCATTCATATTAGCTTCCACGCCATTCATCTTGGCTTCATTTACCTTTAGTGAGAGTGAAATTTGTTGTACTTGGTCTTGTAATTTTGATATATCATGTTGCATTTCTCCCTTTTCTTCACGAGTCATGCTAGAGCTTTCAAGTTGCTTACTAGGTGTTTCCATTTTCTTTCTTCGAGGCATTAATTAATACTAATAATTCTTCACTATTCCCTTTGAATTACTTCAACCTAATTTTTCAAACCAATCTTATGCAAAATTCAAAAAAAAACTACACACTTTTTTTTCACTTTCTAAGAGCTTGATATTGAATCTATTGTATCTATGTAACTGCGGATCTTAAATATCTGAAATCTTTTCCTACGGTAGCCCTTTGAGTCCTCTTTCTAACCCCACAAGTCTGATCAAGATGGGATTCTCCAAGGAAGAGTTATGCCAAATCTCCCACGGTAACTTGATTATAGAATAGCTCAGTAGAGTGAACTTGTATGATGTGCCACATGTCACTATTTTGACCTTAGTACCTAAAACTGATACACAAAAAATTACAGGCCATCCTCTTTCTGAAACTTCTTATGAAATTTGAATCTGATGCTCAAAACAAATGATATGATGATTTTAACCAGGTCACTTGTTTGGAATGTAATTTTGGAATCTGCAAAAAAGCCAAATTCCTCAAATCATATCTCCCCAAATATAGAGAGACAAGCTCTAAAATTCAGACCCGAAGTTCAGAGCGATTTCAATCGAAATGGGTTTTTTCAGCTTCTGAAACATCACTGAAAAAAAGTTATAGCGAAAATGCCACGATGACCTCTTTGGAGCAACGAAATCATAGAATCCAAAGCTCTGATACCAAATTCTAGGAAACTATTTATGCCTATAAAATCGTTGCATCAACATCGAGGAAAACCACCCGGTCCGGACCTTAGTGTAGCTCCTTTTCTGTTTGGTGTGGTGGCTCCAACTAGATGTGATGGGACCAGTTTCCCAGTGATATATGAGTTGATGGGTGATTGGTTTGTAATGTATAATAGAAGTGATAAGTGTTTTATTCTACAATGCAATAATATACAAAGATAACTAATCTATCCTGGGTATCCTTTTAACAACACGATTTTTTATTGTTTCTATTAAACAAATAACCATAAAGATGAATTATTCCTAAAATAGAAATATGCATTCATATGATGATTACTTTGTTTAAGTAGTTAAACAAAGTAATAATAAAAATATTATCGCATTGATCATAATATATATCACTGACATATATATCCAAATGATAACAATTCTAAAACATTTAGAAATGACAAGCAATGTTGAAAAATGTTCATTCGCATTAGGAAATAAGAAAAAAATAGAGATAATAGTACCATATGCATTTGAATTCTCCCGATGTAAACAACATTCAGATTCTGCCTTCCTATTTGGGAACACCTTCAAAAGATGCAATAGTGCAAATCTTATAAAAGCCTCTTTGACAAAAATGCAGAACTTTGGTCCAGTTTTTGATAAAAAATTATTGGAAGTATAGTAGTGAAACTCCCAAGTCAAGTCTTAATACAAATTGTGGACCCCCTCTAAATACATGAAAGGGTCTTTAAATACTAAAAATAACAACAAACTATCAATAAAAATTGCTATGCGTTGGTTCAACTACAAACATATAAATCTGGGATTTATCCTTAAAATAGCAGTGTTGTGGTGGTTGAAATGAATTCATTGTATCATCTTCTTTTCCTATGATTGCAGCTAACAAATTGAAATCATGGGCTAGATTTCTAGAGGTTGACTCATCCTGGAGTGTAGCTGAGCTGTATAGGTGGCATTGGAGAGTTCGGAGATCATACAGTTGATTGCATATAAAATACATTTCATGGCCATATGCTGGCTATGTGGCTTGACAAGGAAAAGCCATAACATTTCCCATGTCAAGGTTTGGATTCCTCTATTCTTCTTTTCCCTATGTGTCAGCTTCTGTTTCCATTACTATTCCAACGACTTTGCTTTTGTGAGTTTTCCTGAAGAGCAATCAGTGATCAAATTAGACATATGCAAACTATTATTTATCAATTCGATCAAACTATTCATTGTAGCTCTGCATTTAGACGTTGCTCTTTCAGCTTTCATTAACTGGGACTCCCATTCAGAAAAAAGGATTTCCTTATGCGATTCTTGTATTCTTAGCAGATTGGCAACCATTCCTTCTTTGGAATCTTGCCGAGACAGAAAATTGGTTAACCTTTCATCTACCTTATCTAATTCAAGTTTGGCGTCTACTGCCTTTTCAATCATTGATGTAGAGATATCGCATAAGGGGTTGGCTAATGATATATTGTGGCAAAGAATATCCAACTGTCGGGACAAGGCTTTGGTTATTTCCAAAGCTTCTATTCTGAATTCGCTTACCTATGGATAACCTTTATACCTTTCTATCTGTTCTTTCATTTGTGCGATTTGTTCCTCCTTTGCCTTCTTTTCTTACTCTCTTAACATCTGAAGCTTACTCAATTCTTGAGACAACTCTTTTTGTTTATGAAGAGCCTACTCTTTAAACCTCTGCTTTTCCAACTTCAACTGCTCTTTTAATTGTTCATTTGTTGCCACTGTTCTATTAACTGTTGTTCAAGCTGATTTATCTTTTGTTGTTGCTCTGCTGATTTCACCTCAAGTTGGGTAATCATCTGACCCTTTTCCCTCATCAGATGGCTAACCTCTATGGCTTTATCCATTGTCGCCGCTGTGTAAGCTCCTGCGAACTGAGATAGCTTTGTTAAGTCCTCGGAGGGATCAACTTCTGCTTTCCATACCACGTTCATCAAGGAATTTGATCAATTTTCCTCTTCTTCCTCTGTCTTTTAACTACAGCATTGTGCTTCAGATTATAGAAGACATCGAGAGGTGGTCTTTCTTTCGTTTGTAGTATAATCTCCTCAATGGGATTCTCGGGAATAATCTCTATGTCTTGCTGAATTATGGGTAGGCTGCTTGTTCCTTCAATTTAAACTATGATAACTTATGGCTTTTGCACTGTAGGCATTTCTAGTGTAGTGAACTCTTGGGATTTATTTGGGTTATTGCTGATTGAGTCGAATTACTCCCATTCCTTGATTAACTTAGGATCAATATGAATATTCATATCAAGGGGATCACTTGTTCCTTCTTGTGTCTACTCCCTTTCTGGGGTCCCTTTATTCTCAGGAGTCTTTTCAATAATTTTCTCTTCAAAATGGCCTTGTGGTTGCACCATAGAGGTAGTATTTAACAAGTCCAGAGGTATCTTTTCCAATCTCTGTGTCCTAAACTTGTAAAATTCCTCTAGTCCCTCTGCTCCTAATTTGATTTTTCTCGGTTGTTTCACCTGAGAAATACCTCGGCTAAAGCAAACAAATCATCATAAATATCCTTCTCATGATCAAACTTGGCAATTTTGGCTTGAGAAGTGACATTGTAGGCAACCGATTTGGGATCATACTGCTTTTTTAGGATGATTGCTAACTTTAACATTTTTATTTTCTCAGCTTCTTTCTCTGCATGTTTGAAATCATGCAACGTGAAAGCACCACATTAGAGGGGGAATGAAGGCCACATATGCTTTTTAGACTCCGTTAGGTTCGTTGATGTCCCTTCTACTGTTATCTAATATGCCAACTCTCTGGAAAGTAACTTATTCGGGATATATAAGGGGAGGACATGAGGGTTAGCAGTGCTACCGAAAAGTCTAATGTAGATGAACTTTTCTTCACCAAACCAACTACCAATTGCAGTTAGGTCGACAGAGGCTTCCTCGGACAACCTAGGAGCAGGTTTATTGAATATGGCAGGATACACGGGGAGGATGAAACCTTGATAGATTCTATACATATTATTTTTGTAATGGGCTTTACATAGCTCCTTATGATAGATATGAATGGGGTTTGGATCCTGTGAAGTCCATTTCCATCCTAGAATGGGATATTCAGAATTGAAACATATTGTGTCCATAATATAAGAACTCATATAAAATGGGGGTATTACCCAGGTAGTCACCAACCTGTTTTTCCTATAGTCAAGTATTTGATTGGCCATTTTATCAGAAAAAATGGTTTCCCAATCCATGATATAGGAATTAATTACAGCCTCCATTAATGGTACCATCTCTATAGAAAATTTAGCAGAATCATGGACTCCGAAGAGTCTGCACATCATTGCACCAGGATAACAATAAGGAGATTCCAACGAATCTACGAAGTACATACCCGATGATTCATGCTTGTGTTTGGTCGGAAAATGCCTCCATGGTCTGATAGGGTCCAATTCGATGGCGTTTTCTTTGGTGAAAGCCTCCAAGAATGCTTTGTTATATCGCTTCTCCGGTTCAGGAAAATGGTACATTGCTTTGATATCTTCTGCTCTGAACGACCCAAAAATTCTTCCATCAGACGTAAAGAAAGTTCTATCTGTGATATTGATGCTTTCAATAACCCATCTGACCACATCATTATAGGGTAAAAATTTGGCGTGTGCTGCTATTCTATCAAGATAGGAGCAGGCCAAATCTTTAAGAGTATTCTCTAACTTGTCCATGGCATCTTTTGTTGCTTCTTCTTCAATTTCTTACAGATCCTTAGCTTCCAGCAAATTGTAGATACTCTCCCATGAAGCTTGGCCTAGACCGAAGCGGGTAGTATCCGATATCAAGACTTTCTTCACTGGTTCTTCTTTAGCTACGATGGGGGCCTTTGGTTTCTTTGATTTCTTTGTCATTTTAGCTGGGTTCATTAACTCAGACTTGCTTTGCTAAGGAAACAAAAGAACGTAACAGAGAAAAAACATGTTCAAAGCTAACGCATAATACAAAGCTTAATGGTAATCAAGCGTGATAAGTAATATGAAATGAGATATTACCACAGATGAAATCCTCGAAGGATTCAACCTTAACTGTTGTATTAATGACTTCCGTAAATTCCAATCATGGTAATTAAATGTAATAATGATATGTCACATCGCACATATTACTAATAATCTCTTAAAGCAAATCAACTAACTTTCCCAATCAATGATTAGCGAAAATCGCATATCGCAGATTGGGAGGTTCAAAAGTCAAGCTTAAGCTATTACCATAAGTAGCTCCGATTGCGATAAAGGTGAGAGGTATCGTGAGGAGGCGGAATAATCAGCAAATCATATTTTTTCATTTATTATTGATTTAAGGGTTAAACCCACAAACATACGTTTAATGACCTTTTATCGAAAAGTGCACTTTTCCTTTATGAGATCACATTGATCAGTTCCAAAGGATATTTTTGAATGTGTTTCATGGCATGTGCGATGGCCGATTGCGATTGCATTATCACATCGGTAGTTTGGCATAGACCTTTGGAATGCTTCATTGTTCAACTTGCGATTTGCAATTTCCAAGAGCATTATCGCATCAGAGATTTGCCAATGAGAGCCTTTTAAGCCTATCCTTTAAATAAAGGATGTGACATATTATAATACATTTGTTTTACAAAAGTGTTTTGTATAATATTATGTGATTAAATCCAATATTGCAATTATTATTGAATTATTGATTTTAACTAAAAAGGGGCCCCATTTCATGTTAAAGTTTTGGATAAAAATTTTGAAATGGGGAGGGTTGTTGTATAGCACAATAGAAACCAGCTCACAAAATGATAGAAAAGATAGATCAATGCCTTATAATTCAGCCACTTTGAGGGGGAAACCTCCTTTACATTACACAAATGAACAATTCTTGGATGATACAAATGACTAAACCTCCCTTCTTCTATAGCAGTCTAAGGGATCACAATATAATCAGGCCAACATATCAATAATAACATAAGGGCACAAAAATAGCAATAGTGGGTTTCTATGGGGCATACTAATAATAATATGGGAATAATAGGGGCACAATAATAACAATAAGGGATACAATGACAATAGTAATGGGGGAATCACTAGTATTATAGGGGCCTAACAAGTGTAAAAGAGAGAAAAAAAATGCAATTGATTGTTTAATACAGACTTTTTTCTATCGACTTATGGATACAACCAATAAACCTTTAGATAGAGTAAACGATATAACTCATCAATCAGTTACAGTGATGCATTAATTCAATATGTTTATATATGATAAAGATTAGACAAACTTAAACATATAAGATTCACCCATAGATACTTAATCTTATTTCTCTTGAGATGGATAAGATTCTCAGGACACCAACCACTGGAGAATTTTATAAATATGGTTTAAACAATAACAAGATTGAAATAACTCTTTAGATAACAAAGAAATTCAATAACAAATAATATCATGTTCAAGAGATCAAATCATTGAGCAGAGGAAATTATTATCTTCTAAAAACTCAGAAATCAAATTACAGATAGATAAATAATATATCAATGAGACTGTGAAATGTAGAGATGCAATCAATTAGCTGAATCCAACCAAGTAAATTCACTGTGATAAAAAAAATTATTTCCATAGTAATACATTCAACAACATTTCTTTGCCCAAAATTTGCCCTTTCAGATCCCATTTACAATTGAATCCTATGAGTTTATATAACCGAAAAGTCCCGCAACCTTACAATAAAAAATAACTATAAAATTATCTTTCAATGATTTGGTTATAGAAAATCAAAAGAAGTTTATCAAGTTCAGGCCTTCTTGGCTAATGAGAAAATCAACATAAGGCATATGATAGGTAGAATCCCATACTGGGCTATGTGCGAACACATGCTGCGTAGAAGCATCCTAAATCGTATTATCCAAGAAATCTGCCTTGCCATCGTTGACTATCTGTTGAGAAAGACATACTAAAAATTTGATGAGGTAACAATAAAAATAAAATAGACTGCTACAGAATCTAAAATTTTGTAGTGTGCTTTTTATTAAAAAAAAAAACTGAATAAAAATAAATATTACCTACATTTATTTTTTCAAGCAAATTGATTATTTTTTGATACTAGGTCCTTCTCACTTGGAGGAGATAGTGACCTTTAGATTTGGTGAATTTCTCACAATGTGAGTGTCCTTATACCTAGTATTTCCCTCGATAGAAGATGATTGGTGTTCACTCGACTTATCTTTTCTCTATAATGTAGCCCTTAACTGTTCATTTTCACAAACTAATTGACTAATTTTATTTTCAAGATGAGGAACAGTGATAAGATATTGTTGCTTCTAGTACATGTTTGAAATCAAATCATTTGGGTGAGGTTTTCCAAAGGAATCATCACCATTATTGACAATATTATCATGACCTAGAGATGGTTATCGAGACTATGAATTATTTCTTTTTAGCGAGGGTTCGAGACTCTTTTCCAAGTCAACCAAAGGTATGGTTTCAGGAGGATCTTTAAGACCAATTCTTCGATATCTAGCTATTTTTATTTGCAATGTTTAATTTTCATCATATCCTGTGCATGACCAGTTTCTTGTTTATTTGCAAGTTTTACAGGTTGTGCATTAGACTTAGGTGTTTCAACCATAGAATTGCAACCACGAGCTTTGGCTAAGTGCCTGGTATCTTGGAGGGAAGTCAATATTTTGGAAACTTTAATTTGGCTATCATTTGAAGAGGTTGGCCTTGTAATTTGAGGAAATTCCTCACATTCATTTCGCTATAACTCCTCAGTTTTGGGTAGATTTGTATTAATTAGAGAGGGGTTGGGAGGAGTAGAAGTAGAGTATTGAATTGAATCAAATGGTGGGGGTTTGATTTAACCATTATGAGCAAGAAGTAGGTCCCAATTATCACCAATCTAATCTAAGTAGTACCTAACCAATATGAAAATTAACCCATGATGAAAAAGAGATCATTCTAGGTTTTTATGTTTGGCCTGGTAAGCTCTTGACATCCTAGTCAAGATTTTGAGGAGAAAATATGGCACATTAAGTTTTTGTCCCAAAAAGGACATCAAGATCAAATGTGATATACAAAAACAACATTGTAGTGACCCTCAGAGGTAATATATATGCAAATTAATGTAACAGGTTGTGCCTGTTTGGTTAAAGAAACAAAATCAACATCCTTTAATGGAGTATTTTCAGTGCTTATTTATAACAATTTCTTCAATAGGATGTTTTTGACTGGAACATTTTTGGACCGACACTCGCCTTCCAATGGTAATTGGGTAACTTCCATGACAAACTAAAAATTAATCTTAATTTCATGGTCACCGACATATTCCCTTCTTTCATTGAAGGAAGTAATAAAATCCTTGACTACCTATTCATTGTTCCCTTGAAACAATTGCAAAAATTTCCACCATCCTACTTTACAAAACAAGTTTAAAAATTCCTCATTCGCTTCTATAATTCCAGCTCCAATGATCTTTGAGCTAAATACTAAATGCATGTCACAGAGAAGAGGTCACTAGACGGTATAGGGTAGGGTTTGAGAAATGGAAAACTAGACATAAAAGCCTAAGTGATAGAAAAATTGATAATGAGGGAGAATGAACATTTCGATGAAACCCTCTGGGAAAACCCACAGAAATAAAATTGACAGATGTCAAGAACAAGTTTATGACAAAGCCAAAACAACCTTTAAATGTGGGCAATGAACGAAATTCACATCACATACCATCTGACGTTTAAATAGGTTGACACTTAGGAATTATATATCTAGGTTAGTAAATGAGGAGGCATACCAACATGAGAGGTCAGTTGAATCAAGTACTTAACCATGAGCACATATATGTGACATAAATTCCCAAAATCATGTATTCATAATGAAATGAAAGGGCCATTAAATGATACATATCGAATCATATATTGCATGATTAATCTGTATCACCAATCAAATAAAACACAGAACATAACCAACCCAGGTTATACATTATAGGCTAGGACCATGAAAAAAACATCTGAAAGCACATATACCATATAAATAAAGGATAAGTATAGAGAATCAAAATTACAATGTATAACCCATACCTTATTAGGGTTTAAATATTACTACGAGCAACTACAAAATCTATGGTTCTATAACAATTCTTACTTTAACAATTTTTTCACAATTAAGAGAAACTATTTATCAACACGAGTCATATTAATAAAAAAGGTAATCCTTACATTAAAATGCATGGAAAAAAATATTTCTTCTTAAATTGACAACAATCAAAGTGACGATAAAAGAAAGAATGTAGAAATTTGACTAATGCAACTCCAATCATATGAAAATAAGCGTAAATCTAAAATTTAAAGAGAGGCCCTTTATTTTTCAAAGGAAAATAAAAGGGAGATGTTGGTCTGCCAACAATGGAAACTGATTGGGCGAACAATTTTTCTTTGCTTGGAATTACAAAAATAGAGAAATAAAAATCAGATGGAATATTATCACATGTAAAAATGTTGAAAAACCATTTCCTTCAATTGATTCTATTAAATATTACATGCATCCATTCACTCTTTAAAACAAAAAGTTCTTCAATATTTAGATATTGTACTAAAAACCTAGTAAATTCCTTCTTCGGAATAAACCTTACAAATAAAATATTTGTAGAGATAACAACAAATTGTAGAAGTAGGCTATATTATGACCTTAATACCATAGGTGGAGCCATTGCTACCAGCAAGAGTCAATAGCCTTGAGAGGGTGACCTTTTAACCCAATGATTTGCCAATATCCCATATTAGATATAAATGTAGATTTTAATCATTAATTTCATTAAATATTGCTTGAAGGCCATTATCCTAGCTTGGTAACCAGATAGTGGCAGTGTCATTCACAAGATTTAATAGAAATAAGCAAGTTGGCTCATGATGAGACCATGTGTCTTTCAATTTTTTAACTGGAATCCATTACCCTGGCTTGGTGACTAGATACGGTAATGTCATTTTCATCAACACCTATGATCAAGGTAGGTTGGCTCATAGTGACACCTATTATCCCTCAGTCAATTATTTATCACCATAAAAAGAAAAGTAAAAATTAACATTTTAATCGCTCTATATTTTTGAATTACACTATGATAAATATTAATCCTTTCTGGATTACCTAATAGATGGGGAGGAAAATCCCCTTCCCTAGAGTGAGGGATGACGTGAAAAGTTTAAATTACTAACTAAATAATAATGTTGTTATTTAAAATAAATATTTTTTTTCATGATGTGTATTCCTCTAAAATGAAAAAGGGTTCAGACACAATTATTCTAACTAACAAAAGATTTGAAAAGAAACCATTTGAGGTAGGAGCCTGTTTATTAGAACTGAATTGTAAG
This sequence comes from Pinus taeda, assembly GCA_000404065.3. Lineage (NCBI taxonomy): Eukaryota > Viridiplantae > Streptophyta > Pinopsida > Pinales > Pinaceae > Pinus > Pinus taeda. The sequence goes on from APFE030990978.1 coordinate 42,692, forward strand.
GATTTTCTAGAAATTAACATGTGAATGAAAAATCAATTAATAATATTTCCCAAAATAATTTTGTTCAAGGGAGATTTTCTGTGTTAATTTGGCAGCTTAGAGACAAATTCCCTCCTTTGGATAGTCTTCCTTGTCAAGAAAAACCCCTCCTATCCCTTCGAAGAATTTAATTAGGTTAAGGAAATATATAACTTTATTATGAAGACTCACATGTGCGCAAAAGGACAGGTCGACCCTACAAGGAAATTAGACAACCTTGGATGGCTATAAATACAAATCAAGTGACCCTCATTTTGACATCGTCATGAAGCATTATTTTTTTCTCTTCTTTAGTTTTGGCTCACACGGGTCTGAAATTGGTTTTTGAGGAATTTGTTCACACAGATCTGAAATTGTAAGGTCTAAGTTTGCACATATGGAGTAGTGTTTTTGGTTTGCAACCGCACAGTTGTCACAATTTGTTTTTGGCTACAGCCACATGCATATGAGCCTATGCATGTAGCTAGAATTCTTCAACCACATGCATGATTTTCTTCTTCGTGCAACCAGGAATTAGGGTTTTTTTGACAGTTTACTGCAAAATTTGACAGTTGACCACAGATATTGGTAGTTGACTGCAAGCTTCTGGATCATGATTTTGATTAGTATTACTGTTGGGTTCACCTTTGGGATATACTTTGGTTGGTTTTTTTGGATAGTTGTGTGAATGAAGAATTGGATTATTGTACTTTCTATTTGCTAAAAAGTTTATGAAAATATAATAAGAAGAATATTTTGAAAGGGCTTTCCCCCTTGTGGGGTTTTTCCCTAGTCTCCGACTATTGAATTTTCATGATCTTAGGTCTAGGTTAGAATCTTAGAATATTTGACACTACGAAACCAAGAATCTCAAAAAGAAATACTTTGCACAATGGAAAATATAAAGCAGTAAATAACATATACACAAGTACACACAATTTTTAACAAAACTATACAATAATGTACCACCCAAGCTTCATTATATTAAACCAAATATAAATAATAAAACAGTCTATGGTAACAAGATACAATGACAAACTTCATTGTAGCTTCTTTGGCGTATCTTGTCTTGCCAATCGTTTGTGCCCGTACTGCTCACTAGTTGACCCTTAGTCCTTCAAAGGAAAACTCATCGAGATTCCAGGAGGGCTGCCACCTAACACTGTTGCAAGTCACTTATGTTGCATGTACATGGTTTGATCCAATCTTCTCTGTAGGCTAGCCAATACCCAAGTTCCAAACTTTAGTAGTCACCTTTTCCCATCAAGGTACTACACTTCGGCACCAATCTTCACCCAACCTTCAGCTCCTCTTCTTTACTTTTAGATAGCTCATTAAGGGCTACTTTGGGCTATCAACACACTGCCCTCCACCAGACCAATTATTCCTAATACTTCACTAAAATTTCGACTCTTAGGACGGACTTTTGACCACCACGAAAAGTCCTCCAAATGGAACCCACAAGATCCAAGGTAAACCGATCCAATCTAACCCAAAAACAAGGGTCCAACACACATCAAAATTGTTGTCTCAAGTTTGCAATACTTTTGTTGTGACTGTGACTAGTTAGGGAATCTTGGACTACTACAACAACCTCTAAACAATCACCCAAATAATCTTCCTTGGTTGTGGCCTACCCTTGGAGATGTGTTGACTCCCTTGGTTGTTGTTCTGGGGATAGAAAACCCTTAATACACCCTATGCTACCCTCAAACAATGAGGTAGGTCTTGTGGTTTATCCACAAAAACCTTTGCTTCCCTCCCAAGGCTTCTCCACCCAAGAAACACCTCAAACCACCCTAAAACAACCTTCCTCTGCCTCATCCCTCTTTGGAGGTGCTTTCGGCCTCCTTTTAGCAACTCAACCCTCTAAATACAACCTAAAATAGACTTCTTTGGCCCACATTGTTTAGTCCTCCATTTTTGCAGCTAAGACAGAGTTATTCCTCCTCTCTAACAAGTTTATCTTCAAGTGTGTGTTGCACTTTTGGATGAGGACTTAAGTACTCCATCACCTTTGATATAAACATAAGGAGGGATCCCAAAACGTCACCTTTATGGTTTGAATAACTGTCATAAGCCTAAATTACATTAGGCTGACCTTGACACTTCATGTGCAAAACCCAATCATAACCTCAAAAATTCATATCTCACTAAGGACAACTTAGAATTTGACGATTCTCTAAGCGTTGGATTCTCCTTTCCGCCCTATATAATCTCATACCATCACATGCCAAAATTTCTCCATGGAAATTCCCTAAAACATGATTGGTGCAAAACCCCAAGCTTTGGTTCCAAGCCCACAAGTGACTCTTGTGGCACTTTTTCCTCCAATCCCCAAACCCTAGGGCTTACAGTACCTCCCAAGCTACTCAAAAATCAACACCGACCAATCCTATTGTTTCTATCTATGAACGCTTTTCCTCTATTGTTATTTTATGTTCTATTGCATTGATGATGATATTGATCTTTCTATATAATTACATATGTTTATAATGATGTTATGATGTTTCGTATCAACCTCTAGATGTGTGCTTTGTCCAACTCTACCTGTGGCTTCATCATCTTGTGCAAGTGAAGTGGGGCTCCCTTGTACCTCATTTTCCATGTTTGTACATGATCAATAGTAGCATGTATGTCTGTGAGTGTGCATGCTATCTTGATGCAATGTTGTTTATGACCATGTATATGGAAAACTCCCTTGTGCACGATGATGAACTTATCATACAGTCTATGCATGAATGTCTCAAGAGTTGACACTTCAACAAATATCGCTTTCTTCATCTCTGCTATGGCAGGTCCTGTTGATTGTTCCTCTCTCTACCTGTCTACTTGCAATTCCTTAGCCATGAGCTCATTTTCTGCTATCAAGAAATTCACACTTGAGCTCGTGGCTTCGGAATAAGCCTTTGTAGCATTGTCTAAGGCAGATGTATGTCTTCGCGCATCTGACGTGATCACCCATTCTTCAAAGTGCACAGGTGATGCATGCTCATCCAAGATGTGTGCATTGAGTGCCTATACAACTCTTTGTTGTGACTCATCAAAGGCTATGTTGTACACATCTGTTCCCTGATCATCCTCAAGGAGAAAAGTATCCCCTTGTTTAATTAGGACTTGCTTTGTTGCTAGAGGTGGTGAATCATGTGGGGTGACCTCGGTTGATTTTGGCATGAGTTCAGTGTCCTAATTCTATTCCAGCTATTCCATCCCTGTGTCCATCTGTTCATCCATCAGTTCATCATACTGAGAAAGTTCTTGTTCTTGTGGATGTTCAACCTATTCATCATATATTGTTTTTGGATCAGAGTCTTTGACCTGTATTGGCACAATTTTCTTTGTCTATGCACCTTGCACTTCCTCCTGTTCCTACTGCACTTCCTTCTCTCTTCTGTGCAACTCCCTTTCTTCTTTGATTGTCTTCTCTGCCTCCTACAACTTTCTCTCTACTTCTTCCAGTCTTTTCTTATCTCTCCTTTTCTGTGCTCCTCTCCTATTGCGCTATCACCTCTTTGCTTCTATCTCCAAAGCTACTCTCTCAACAAGTGGATCTTCCTTAAACTTGTAGCTTTTCTCTGCCTCTTCGCTTTTGTTTCTTGATGCTATTGTTGTTGTTGCACCCTCTGGTGTTTCTACCTTGAGTGTTGCTAGCCACTCTACTTCCATGTTGACCGGTTCATTGAGCCTAGAGGAGTTATAAAAATATCTCTAAGGGTCTTCCTCTAGCCAATGACACACCCCATGGATCCAAGGATAATACACTCTCGTATAGTGGTCCCTGCATAAGCCATGTGGATCATACAGGTTGAAACTCTTGGAGCCGAACTTAAAATTCTTGAAGTCCTCGACCTCAGCGTCCACTTATTTCAAACTCTAGATTGCGTACAACCTAATTCACAAAGGAAGCATAGGCCATGGTGTCGTCTTCTTCATGTGCAGTCCAGCTGATAACCCTTTCGAGATGTGGTATGAAACCTCCTACATGACCAACTTATCCGTGGAAAACTTCAGCAACAAATACAGATCCTTCTCTGCGTTGTACATCCTGATGAAGGTGCCATCGGGTGAGGCGTACCAATTTGCAATGTTCATCAACGCCTCCATTGTTGCCTAGGAAATGTAAGGTAGATCTTGTTCAAATATAATTGTGTACATAGGGGAAACGAAGTGGTAAAATAGTCTAGCCATGACTCCTAGGTAGATACACTCTGAGAGCAACTTGCAATATATGTTCACAACATTCTTTGAAGGTGTTCATGCCTAACCCATGCTAGGAAATTGTTGACATGCATAGATTGCATTGAGCAGGTAGGCGAACATGAATAATCTTGCTTGCTGACCCTTGGGTGGACTCTGAGCATTCGATAATGCACTTTTAGCTAAAGAGCCAACATGTCAAACTAGTTGAAATTCTTTCCTTCACTTGCCAGTTGATCCAATAGAACCACCCAACTCTGCCAAAAGTTCTCCGTATTCTCTTGGCCATATAGATGACATGCAAAGATGACCAAGATTTGGTAAGCCTTCTTCAGTGTCTTTTTCTTGTATATCTGGTTGAGCGTCATCATGAACTTTTATGGATTCCTTACCCATTGCTTCAAGATGTCTCTTGTGTTCGTGCTACTGTTGGGAGTGTAGAACAGTGCATCCATCCCATTCCCTGGTTGCGGAAAATGATACATCTATTGATAATATTATGCCCTAAAGGTAGCAAGATCTACTCCACTAACACTACTCAGTATCATCGTCTCAGGATCTGTGTGTGAGACAATCCAATGGATCATGTCTACACAAGGGAAGGTGGGATACCTGCATGCAACCTTGTACAATCGTGACTTACGAATGTTAACATAGACATGACGGTCCTCCAGATTATCCTCAAAATTGGTTGTGAATATATTGTTGATGTCTTGCCATGTGATCTTGATGTCTTTCTCAATGAATAGATGTGTGTCTGCATAAATGGGCAAGCTCATAGATACCTATTCAACCACATTTCCAGTACTATTTTTAACTTTGTCCTTTGATCCAACTCTCTTAGAGACCATGTTACATGCACTACTGAGGAGTTGCTAAACACCTATTGTACCTGGAGACATAGAAGACACTCACAATAAGCCAATGTCAGCTAAAAAACATAAAGAAACTCGAGAATCAATCATGTAGAAAATTGAGTCACTACTGGGAAAGATTGCACAACATTGACTCTGAGAGGGTAGGAGATTGTCAGCTAGAACTACGCATTACATAGTCCCAACTACTAGTGAGGCTTGCTACTAATTGGAACTGCACAAAACATAGTCCAGAGAGGCTAACTATGGACTGGAACTGCACAATGTGCAGTTCATTTTAGCTAGGTTGTTGGCTGGAACTACGTATTACGTAGTCCCAATGGGTAGGACTAGACACTGTCTCCTAGAACTGTGTAGATAACAACTAGGAGCTAGTATCAAACAACCTCTATGAAATTCCTAGAGGCAAGGCAGAGCCTTGACTTCCAGGAATGCGCAGTGCATACTAGGAGAAGCAACATTTGGGCCAAGGCAACACAGATCTACCCAAGGGAAACTTGAAAATGAGAAGGATGGAATGAGTGTGAAAAGATGGTGTAGATTTGAGTGAATATACATGCATGCAATACAGGCAAGTGCATAAATTAGTCAAATGAAAAAACAACGAAGCTCATGGAGAGAGTCGCCACAATGGCGACTATTAGTGCAGAAACATGGTCATGCATGCAACATTAAGGAAATGCAATGAAAAACTTGAAACAACACTTCTACAAGTTAAAATACATTGACAAGCTAGTGATCTTTCAATAGAAAAAGAAAAACAACATTCATACAAGCCAAGAAATCAAAAGTGACAGAAAACGCAACAAAAGACATGAAAAGAAAAACTTACCTGAAAAAGTTGTGTCGACTATGTCGAAGGTTCCTAGATGCCTCAGGAATGCCAGATCTCCAAGAGCGAATATGAGGAACCAACTATGGGGCATCCATTAAATATATTTGTTATATTTAGGGTTTATGACGTGCATGCCACAAATCTAGGAAAAAGTGACACCTGGCAGGAAGTTTCTAAAATCGACTTTGCATGTAACTCCTAGTGCTAAAAGTAGATCCCTATTTTTTGGGAATTCTTTTTCTCTTTTTTCTTTTTCTTTTTTGGGAAAACCTTCCATTCATGCAAGGAAATATTTCGTTGTTTTGGAGGGAACCAAGCAACCTACTGGCACATGCAACAGACAACCATTGAAGGGTGAGTGGCTCTAGGGTGAGTGGCTCTTGTTGTCCCTCAAGATCTGCACAATTTCCTAGAGTAAGGTTGGCTTCCCGCTGGGTCAATGCAGTTTTAAGCCTCAGCCCACTGTTGGGATGGTCTGTGCAATTTTCCAGAGCAAGCTTGGGTTGCCTGCTCTGCGCAATTTCTGGGAGCAAGGCTGGTTGCCTACTCTACATAACTTTTGAGTGCAAGGAAGTTGTTGGGCTGTTCTGTGCAATTCCTAAGGGTAAGACAAAATTCCCTCTAGGATTGTGTAATTTCGCAAACAGCACAAAGAACGGATGTGAACCAAGTTTTTGGGTCAGCATGTGGTTAGTTGACAAAACAAGTAAGTGAACACAAGTTGTTAAGCGAAAGATAAAATCAAATTAAACAGAAGTACCTGAGAAGTACAATATGGTTGCTAAGATTTCGAGGGAGGCTCCAAAACAAAGTGAAGGAAAAATTTTGGAGGGTGGTTGTAGCCGCTACAACACCCTCCTATTTTTTCATCTATAGTTTTACAAAATGCTTTTTTATCTTTTAAAATTTATGCTGAATAGTATGCTGATGATGACGATTTTAAGGATATTTATGCAAATCTAACTCATGGATCACATGTGAATAATTACCATTTTCAGGGTAAATTGTTGTACCACCTTAGCAAACTTTGTATCCCCACCAATGAGAGAATACATGTAATTAGAGAGGCGCATACCTCTCGTGTCAAGCCATTTTGGTGTAGGGAAAACCTTTTCATTTGTAGAGGTTTTGTTATTGGCCTCACATGAAAAAAATTGTGACTTGATATGTAAAGGGATGTGTGTTGTGTTCAGTTAGCAAGCCCACTAATAGAAAATTGGGGCTCTACACACCACTCCTTGTTCTAATTTGTCTATGGGAAAGTGTGTCAATCAATTTTGTCTATGGTTTGCCTTTGTCTTGGAGAGGTCATGACTATTTGTATGTTGTTGTGCATAGATTTAGCAAAATGTGTGTCTTAATGCCTTGTAAAAAACAAATCACTATAGAGAATATTGCTCATCTCTTCTTCCAATTTGTATGGGTCCACTTTGGCCTACCCACATCCCTTGTGTTTGATTGAGACTCTTGCTTTCTTGGATATTTTTTGATGAGTTTGTGGAAAATCATGGAGACCAAGCTGCTGAAGAGGAGAATTACATTCATCTGTAGACTGGAAGACAAACAAAGGTTGTCAACCATAAAATGATACATTTACTCCGAGGATATTGTGGCAATAATCCCAATTTGTGGGATGAGCGACTTCCCTATGTACAACATGCATACAACCGGGGAGTACATTCATCCACTCAGAGCTCATCGTTCGAGACATGCTTTGGATATTTCCCAAAGGATCCCTTAGACATGGTATTTGGGAGAGATGAATATTCTGATGGGAAAGATGACAAGGATAAAGCACAGAAGTTCATTCAACGAATTCAGATGATTCACCAGGCAATGTGGGAGTAGTTGGAGAAAATTCAAGCTCAATACAAAGCTCAAGATGACAAGCACCGTGTAAATCACCAATTCTAGTTTGGATATAGAGTGTGGCTCCACATCAGCAAGGATGGGATGAAAGAGGAAGGAAAGAACTTGATACCAATCCAATATGGCCCATTCACCATATTAGAAAAGATTGGATACAATGATTTTCGTCTCAATTTGTCAGCATACATGCAGATGTACTCAGTGGTGAACGTTGAAAAGTTAAAGCTTTATGAGCCTCCTTTGATCATGAACATTGCCGAGGTTGGATAGGTTCCTACAGTGGACAAATTTGCACCTAAATACTTGGACAAGATACCTAATGATATCATTCTTAAAAGGAATACTAGGACTTCATAACGGGGAGATGTGGAGTACCTTCATATTGGTTTCAAGGGAATGCATCCAAGTAAGGCCTGATGGATTGAAAATGATAAAGTGAGGGAGAAATTCCCTCACTTACTAATTGAATGATAAAGCTTTTGGTAGCCCAAAAGATCATTAGTGGGGAGGAATGATCTAGATGGCTCCAGAAATGCTCCAGAAATAGAAGTGGCTTTGAAAAAGCTCAAAAAATAAAAGTCACCAGATTGAAGTGAAACTAGGGTCATATCAACGATCTCAACGCAAGATTTCCAATGGCACAAATGGCACCTCAATCCGAGTTCATGTATGAAAGTTATGTTCAGTCAATGTTCTAGTAAAACTAGGCCAGTGGCAGCTACTAACAAGACAACAATTTAGCATTTACTGGCGCATGGGTTCTGACCACCGAAACGGGCATAATTTTCGCCTCTTAAATTTTTCGAGTGACCCTCAAAACTCGACAATTTTTTTTGTCTAATGTGGCTTATATAAGAATAAATTAAAAAAATATAAAAAAAATTGGTTGGCAAGCCATCAACCCCGCCAACCGAATGACATATATATATATATTTAAATATATAGTGGGGAGGCCACCCATCGACAGACCCACCCAACCTCCATGTATCACCATATAATGGGACTGATGGGATTCGAACCTGCCCTCCCTATTGGCCGGCCTGCCCACAGGTGACTCCACATTCCAATCGCAACATAAAACCAAAAACTGCAGAGTAATAAAAAATGCAACGATGCGCTAATCTGAGAGCTGCGGGATTTGACCCTAGGCAAGTTGTAACCAAACAAACCCATTCGCCAATGACTCAAGTGGCCTTTGTTGGAAAATTCACCTGAAGCCTTATACATAAATCCATCATTTCATTCAGTAGGGACAAAGGAGGAGGTGGATGTCAAATCGGCGGAGCAAGGAGGGAGAACTAGAAGCGTGCCCCAGGCCAAAACTGTGCCCAGGTGGACATGGATTTCGAGAACTATTCCTAGGGAATCTTGGGAGAATATTTTTGCAAGGAACCTTGAGGGAATATAAAGATTCCTTATAGCTCCAGAAGTCACTTGCTTAGAACAGGGTCAATTTTACAGTCGTTTGACACGATTTTGAGCCACGAATCCAATAGCGATGTGTGTTGTTGCAACTGAGATTTTAATTTTCAATCCATGCCAAAAAATGGAGGTATAAGGGTCATTTATCTAATTGGTTGTAGTTTGATTTATGCTTCCATTTGATAAAATAGGCCTCCTCACATTGTGCAGGGCCTAGAGAGGTAGCCCACACTAGGTGAACTCCGTAATCAAATCACCTTATGCCTTTGAGCTCATGGGTGCTTTTGATTTCCACTTATTTTCATGTGTTTATGTTACTTGGTTACATGATTTTTTAAATGCAATTTGGTATGCACTCATGAAGTAAAATATCTGGATCATGAAATCATCTACAAAAAGGGGAAGAAAAATGTTGTTGCATATGCACTCTCAAGAAAGGATGACGATGTGGAAGCATTGCTTTGTGTCATTTCTATTATCCAACCTGATTGTATAACTAAAGCAAGGGATGAATGCAAGAATTATGAAGAGGTGTGGACACTCATTCAAAAGTTGCAACAAGATCTTAGTAATCTGATACATTTAGCTGGAAAAATGATTCATTATGGTACAAAGGTCACTTATATCTTTGTAATAATTCCCAACTCAAGAAAAATATTCTTTTGGAATTGCACACCTCCCCTTTCGAAGGGCACTCAAGATTTTTTAAAAATGACCACATAATCAAGAAGGAATTTTTTTGAGATGGCCTTAAATTTGATATTCAAAAGTTTGTGGTAGAATGTTTTGTTTGCCAACAAAATAAGGTTGAGACAATTAAGACCTCGGGTCTATTACAACCTTTATCCATTCCAAGTTAGCATTGGGAGGAGGTCTCAAGGGATTTTATCAAAGGTTTACCCAAGTCAGAAAGAAAGAATGTCATTATGGTGGTAGTTGATAGACTTACCAAGTATGCACACTTTTGCGCATTATCTCATCGTTTTAAAGTCAGTACAATTGCTACTACATTTATGGAAACAACTCAAAAGCTACATGGAAAACCAAATATTATTGTAAGTGACAGAGATCCCATTTTCACTAGAAATTTTTGTATGAAATTATTTTATTGTCTTGTTACTCAATTAGCTCATAGCTCATCTTATCATCCCAATCTGATGGGAAAACTGAGATAATGAACAAATGTTTGGAAGGATATCTTTGTTGCTTTGTATCTAACAAAAATACACAATGGGTCAAATATTTACCTCTAGCTGAATGGTGGTATAACACTTCCTTCCATACTGCAAAAAAAATGACTCCATTTATGGCACTTTATGGATATCATCCACCATCCATCAGATAATATTTAAGAAAAATTTATAAAGTTCAAGCAGTGGAATATCACATCGAGCATCAACAAAAAAATCTCCAACTCTTAAAGGATAACCTCACTCTCATGCAAAATCAAATGAAACAACAAGCAGATCAACATCGTAGTGAAAGGCATTTCGATGTAGGTGACTAGGTATGTTTATGCCTACAAAAAAACAAACAAATGTCCCTCAAGCAAGCTAACAAGGATAATAAATTATCACCCAAGCACTATGGTCCTTACAAGGTGTTGCAAAAGATTGGTACTATGGCATACAAATTGGAGTTTCTTTTATCTTCCCGAGTAGATCCAGTTTTACATGTTTCATGCTTAAAGAAGGTTATTGGTGACAAGCTCTTAGTGCAAACAATGTTGCCAGAAATTGATAAAGAAAGAAAAATCATATTTGAGCCTAAAGTAGTCATGAAAATAAGAACCCAACAACTACAGAATTGATTAATTTCAAAACGCCTCATTAAGTGGAAGAAATTACCCGTTGAATAGTCCACATGGGATGATGAGAATTTTATAAAGAAACATCCAAAACTACTCAAGCATTGATGACAACACTTTTTTGAAGGAGAGGGGCATGTTAGGTCTCTATAATACTAGTGTATTCCCCTTATTGTTATTGTTGTTGTATCCCCCTATTGTTATTGTTGTTCCCATGTATTACCCATGTTGTTATTGTTGTGCCCAATAGAAGGCCATTATTATTATTGTTTTACTCTTACATTATTATTGTTATGTAGGCTTTGATTATATTGTGACCCTTTAGACTCCTATATATACCAAGGATGTCTTATCATTTGTATCATCCAAGAATTGTTCATTTATGTAATGTAAAGCAGGTTTCCCCGTCGAAGCGGCTAATTTTTAATTCATTGATCTATATACCTAATATTGTAATATTTAGTAACCCCTCTGCTATGAAGGATAGTTTAGTAGATTACCTATGTCATAAGCACACATTTCTTATTAGGTTAATCATAAAATTTCACAGCAATTTAAACCACAACCTGCATAGAAAAGTTATTTAAATTGATAATTGATACTTATCTATATAGTTATTCTATGCTTCCTTTAGACCGCATGCACTAAGTGGTTTCACAGAAAAAGTGAACACTTAGTGGTGTATATGCTTCATACTCCACTTAGTCTTCAACCAACTTTTTCTTTCTCATCTCACTGAGAGGTTTCTCAACTAAATATAGAACTCAATGGAATTTATATTGTTCCACACAGTATTTTCAAACAACTCCAAATAATCCCTCATCCCCCCTTCTAACTCACCTCCTAGTGAGAATGAGAATATCATATACCGTCAAGGTAGTCATTTGTCGATAGGAATATCATTTACCACGACAAATCCCCATATCATCACAAATCCAATATCATAACAACTCTGATATCCTCTACCACCAAGGAAGATATCATCACAACTCCAATATCATCTACCACCAAGGAAGATATCATCATAACTCCAATATCATTTTCCACCAAGGAAGATATCATTACAACTCCAATGTCATTTTCCCCAAGGTATGCATCATCACAACTCCAATATCATCTTCCACCAAGGTAGACATCATCACAAATCCAATATCATCTACCCCTAAGCCAGACATCATAATAACTCCAATATCATCTGCTACCAAGGAAAATATCATCCCAACTTCAATGGCATATTCTACCAAGGCAGGCATCATCACAACTCTAATATCATCTTCCACCAAAGCAGACATCATCACAACTCCAATATCATTTGCCACCAAGGAAGACATCATCACAACTCCAATATCCACCAAGGCATATATCATCACAACTCCAATATCAACTTCCACGAAGGCATATATCATCATTCAATGGGCACTAAGTTGTTTACATACTTCATCATTGACTTGGACATCATGGAAAGCATTCATAGCTAAAGCCTTTTTGGGAAATCCATCTAGTTGGTAGCATACTCATGGTTGCAATATTTAACAATTCCTTGCCATAAGCATAAGCATGAATATGAGCACAATAATTTCATAGTAATGAGCATAAGAAATTATAAACATGAGTACATTAATAACAAGAGAAGGCGAGCAGGGAGTGCAGTTCTAAATGAGAAGGGCCAAATCAGGGATTTCCATACCGTAGCAAGAGGGAACGAAAGGAAGAGTAAGCACTGAGGGGCCTAATGGAAATAAACGGGGGGAGGGGAGAGATCCCCTCCTACAAGAACATGGCAATGGGGGAGGCAAGCAAGGAGCTATTGCAGAATGGAATGAAGCCAAATAACGGAGAAAACTCAGCTAGCGGAGCAAACTGGCAGATGGGCCTGCGAGGTAAATGTCTTCCCAGGGCATCGAAGAAACCCAGGTTCATAATACCAAGAAACAAACTTGAAGAATATAGAAGTTACATGAAAGAATATGCATTAATATGTAAATTTGTAGGGTTCTAGCCATCAGAGAAAGACTTATCTAAATGGATACAACAGAGATGGAAACCTAAGGGGCATGTGGAACTAAAGCTAGGAGCGAAAGGTTTTTTTACAGTGATATTCTCTAACATAGAAGACAAGGAAAGGAATTTCAAGGGAGGACCCTATTTCATGAATAATGCAGGCCTATTTATGTGGCACTAGGTAGACTGCTACAACCCAAAAAAAGAGAAAATGCTAGCAGCCCAAGTCTGGATAAGACTCTTTGGGCTTCCAATGGAGTTTTGGGACCCGGAGATTTTAGAAGGTATAGGTAATACAATAGGGTCTTTTTTGAAAGTTTCAGAATCCACAAAAAGAGGAAGATATACATCATATGCCAGAATATGCGCGTATATGAATATAATTGAACCTCTCCCAGACTTCATTGAGCTGGAATATCATGACGAGATCTGGCAACAACCAGTGGATTACGAGCACATACCTTTTTGATGCAGACGATGTCATGAATATGGGCATATTTTCAGACAATTACCATTAAACAGAAGAGAGGATGTAAAGGAGAAGAGAGAAGAAGAGATAATAACAACAGAGGAACTTGAACAGGGGGAAGAGGGTTTTAAAGAAGTACAACAAAAAAAGAAATTAGGGTTTAATAAGCCACAACGACAAATGCCAAAGGAAAATATTACCCTGGAAATGCAAGTCAAATTCAAAGTCCTCTAGGAAGAAGAGATTGAGATGGGGGAAAAAGAATACAGCGAGGAAGAGACAATGGAAAACTCAAAAGAATCAGGAAAACAAGTATCAGAACAAAAGGGTATAGAACATGGGGAGGCAGAGGAAAAAGGAGAACAACCAAATGAACAAATACAAATGGAGATAGACCCACAAAAAGATAAAGGAGGGGAAGAGGAGCGCATAATGAGGAAGCTGTTGCAGGAATGGAGGCTGTTAGATGAAAGATTCATCCCAGAGGAGTAGAAGCAAATATATAAAGAGCCTTCCAAAAATATAAAGAAAAAGTAGGGGTAACAACAACAAACAAATTGGAACCGATAGATTTACAAGGAAATCAGAACATGGGAATGAGCAGCTCTGGCAAAGGAGGAAGAAAGAGGGGCAGGCGATCAATGAGCAAGACAATTCAGGAGGTAGGAGAGATGCTGGTGAACTCTGGAAGGGTCATACCTCTATCAGAGGTATTCCAACTACCACCAAAATTGTTAAAATGATTATTACAAGTTGGAACATTAGAGGCCTTAACAGTAGAGGTAAACAAAAATACCTGAAAGATAGATTAAAAATAAATAAACCAAGTATAATGATAGTCCAAGAAACAAATGTTAGTACAGAAAGAATGAAAGAAATAATGAGCAGGGGTAATACTAGATATGAAATAATGGGACAGGATGCAACAGGTAGTGCAGGAGGACTGACAATCATATGGAACCCTGAGGAAATACATTTTGAAAATTGGATAAGCCTCCCACGAATCCTCTCAGGAACATTCAAGGTAATAGGATCATCGGAATGCACAGTATTAACAGGAGTGTATGGACCACACACCCCAACACAACGAAAAGGATTCCTTCAAAATCTAAAAGCAATGAGAATACTTATTCCAGAGAAGCCATGGATTATAGGAGGCGATTTTAATATGATTAAGACCTTAGAAGAAAAGAGGGGAGGTATGAGAAGGATAGACTTAGATATGGAAGCATTCAGAGATATGATATCAGAATGAATATTGGAGGATATCCAGACAATAAATGGCACCCATACATGGAATAATCGTAGAGGAGGGACAAATCAAATAGCTTCAAGATTGGATAGATTCCTTATCTCCGAACAAATCATGATGAAAGATGTGTTCATAGAAGCCATGATGCTACTAGTAGTAGGCTCAGACCACTGGCCAATAAAGTTGGATATAGACCTCAAGCAGAGCCCCAAAAGAAGGTCGTTTAGGTTTGAAGCCTTTTGGCTTACAGACTAGAAGTTTCTACCTATAATAGAAGAATGGTGGACTAAAAGTAGACAAAGTGGAAGAAGAAAGATGCAAACTTTTCAACTCAAATTAAAAGAGCTTAGATGTAGAATAAAAAAATGGAATAAAGAGGAATTCAGGGACATCCTCAAAGAGCAGCATCGCTTAGAACAGAAAATGAGTGAACTGCAACAGAAGGATATACTGGAGGGTAGAAATGAGGAGAGAAGCAGAGAAGAAGGCATTGTAATATGCCAATTAGAAGAGTGAAGGAAACAGGAAGAAATCCTATGGAAACAAAAGTCCAGAGTTCAGTGGCTCAAAGAAGGAGAGAGAAACACAAAGTTCTTTCACAAGGCTATGATTCAGCACAGACAGAGGAACAGGATCTTCTCAATTACAAACAAGGAAGGCCAACACATAATTCAGCACGAGGAAATGGAATAGGATCTGGTAAATCACTTCAGAGGTTTACTCACTGAACCCCATAGAAATAGAACAGAGGCCGTAGGAAGGATTAGTAAGGAAATTCCCAAGCTTGTAAATAGAGACCAAAATTTAGCCTTGATGAGGGGAGCAACCCTAGAGGAAGTGGAGGAAATAGTGAAGGGCTTGAAAAGAAACAAAGCCCCAGGCCCTGATGGATATACAGCAGAATTTTACCAAGCTTGTTGGGATTTCATAGGAGAGGAAATCTTATAAGTGGTGGAGGAAGCGCGCATACATCAAAAGGTATGGCCTGGATTAAACTCTACTTTATTAACTCTCATCCCCAAATCGGCTCATTCAGAATTAGTAGAAGGATTTCGGCCGATTTCCCTTTGCAACGTTATTTATAAGATTATAGCCACCTTAATGGTCAAAAGACTCAAACCAATCATGCCTAACATAATATCCCCAAAACAGACAGGGTTCGTGGAGGGGAGGCAAATCTTAGATGGTCTGGTAGTATCTCAAGAAGTTATACACACCTTAAAAAAAAAAAAGGAACCATGCATGATGATCAAGCTGGACCTGTCAAAAGCATACGACAGAATAAACTAGAAGTATTTGGAATCCATTCTTCAAGCCTATGGGTTCTGCAATAGATGGTTGAAATGGATACTGAGCATGATATCCACGCTAAAATTCTCCATACTCCTAAACGGTACTCCAACTGCAACCTTTAATTCTTCAAGAGGCCTGCGCCAAGGAGACCCCTTGTCTCCTTTCCTGTTTATAATAGCAGCTGAAGGGTTGGGAAGGTACATTAAGAAAGAGCTAAGAGAAAGGAAAATTAAAGGGCTGCACCTATGGGGAAATAACATCCCAGTTACTCACCAACAGTTCGTAGATGATATCATGATATTCTGCAAGGTATCACTGCGAGAAGTCAAAAAGGTAAAGGAGATCCTGGAGGTATTCATGGAAGCTTCTGGAACTGAAATAAATAAGGATAAATCGAGCGCCTTTATTTTCAACTCACCTGAAACAGTGAAAGCCCACCTAACAAGAATCTTGGGGTTCAGAAAGGGAGAGCTGCAAACCAAATACCTAGGGACCATGCTCGATATAAGCTCACTAAGGATAGCAAACTGGCAACCCATTATAGAGAAACTTAAGAGCAGATTAGAAAATCGTGCCTTTCAGACTCTGAATATAGCAGCTAGGTTGGTGCTTCTTAAATCAACATTGCAATCAATCCCTATCTATCCCCTATTGGTTATGGCAATCCTAAAATGAGTTTGCACCAAAATGATTGAAATTTACAGGAAATTCCTATGGGGAGGACCAAAACATCAGAAGAAATTGGCCCTAAGTTCATGGAATAGCTTAACAAAAACAAAGGAGGAAGGAGGGCTAGGGCTAAGAGATCCAGCTATTTTAAATCAAGTCCTAGCGGTGAAACTCTGGTGGAGGTGGATGAAAGGAGGCAAATATCTATGGAAGGAAATATGGACATTAAAATATAACATGCCCACAGAAACTGAGAAATTATGAGAAAGGAAGAAATGCCAAAAGGATCTGCGATATGGGAACTCGCATGTCAGAACAAAGACATCATAAATAGACATGCTTTTTGGAAATAAGAAATGGAAGGACAGCAAAATTCTGGGAGGAAGCCTGGCAACAGAGGGAAAGAATGATGGAAATCCAGGAGTTGCAAAATATTTACAGGGAAACCAAGGCTAAAGGCTTAATCCTAGTCAAATATTACTCGAAGGAAGGAGGAGAAAATGAGATGTGGATAGAATGGGAAGGACCTGAAGAATGGGATAATAACATCGAGGAGGCACTAAAAGCTAGGATAATAAAGGAAATGGACTCAAGAAGGATTAAAAATAGAGATGGACCATATATCCTCAGATGGGGTAGAAACACAAAAGGCACTTTCTCAATCAAAGAAGCATATACCATAAAATCCAAGCAAGCACAGGAAGATCGAACAAAAGATTGGAAAAAATTATGGAAGAATAGGTGGTGGCCAAAGATCACCATGTTTGAATGGCTAGTAGCCAGAAGACACATACTTACATGGGATCAAATACAGAAAAGAGGGTTCTTAGGACCACCAAGATGTAGCTTATGTAAACAAAATGGAGAAGATCAGGAACACATCCTAAACGGTTGTTCAGTAGCTCAGCTACAATGGGAAGAAACTAGATGCCTTTTTGGAAAGTCAAACCAAAACCCCCTAGACATAATACAAACTCTATTACAATGGGGGAAGGGACAATTTCAAAGCTCGGTGATCAGAAGAGAATGGAACCTGGTAATGGGGTTCAACATATGGAACATTTGGAAAGAGAGAAATAGAAGGGATTTTCAAGGTAAGATATCTACACCTGAGGATTTGTGGAAAAGAACTCAGAATCAAATAAGAGAAACAATTCTATCAGAAACGTGGGACCAGGAAGACTGGAGAACTTCGGAGGAAGAGAACCATATTCTAAGAAAGCTAAATCTGGAACTTGGGATGGTTTTCCCTCATCATCAAAAAACTCAGGTTATAAAAAACCAAAGCCCAGTTGTTTTCATTCGCCCTCAGGATGGTTTCATCAAACTTAACTTTGACGAAGCTTCAAAAGGAAATCCAGGACCAGCTGGATACGGCGGGATCTTTAGAGATAGCCAAGGTCAAACCAAATGGATCTATGCAGACAAAGGAGGTATAATGAGTAACAACGAAGCCGAATTCATGGTGGCATATCAAGGAATCAGGATCGCAATCAGAAATGGATACATGAAATTATAAATAGAAGGGCACTCAAATTTGGTTATAGAAACAATCAGAAAACTAAATCATGGCAAGTCATGGGAATAGGTGGCTAAGAGCTAGAGGACGGCGGGTCTCATCTAGGACCTAGAAGAATCTATGAAACGTATTGAGTATAAGGTCATTCATCATGTAAGAAGAGAAGGTAATAGACCAGCATATTACCTAGCAAATTGGGGGTGCAACGAACCGGAAGGCAGAGTAGATACCATATGGACACCCCAGCTGGCCACGACAAGATGGGAAAACTTAAACTGAATCACCAAACAGGATAATAATGAAGCAATATAGCCATGATCATGATAACACACTTACCCCGATCAGGGTGGAGAAATACGGTTAGCTCAAGGCAATGATGGGATGTAGTACCGGCCATCACACGCCACACCTCAAGGCTACCATTATTAGGTTAGTTGCGACAGCATGCAGAGGAGATCGCATACCAAGATGAGGAGCAGATTGAATTATGGAAATGGTAGGAGAGAGGATTGGCGGTGATCATCTGCTGCAACAGGGGTCAGGTGGAGGTAGTCATTTAAGAACTGGAGCAGGTAGAATGACAAATAATTTGAAATCCGGGAAGGTGGTGAAGAGTAGAGTAGTTTGGCAGAGAGACTCGGGACACAGACTTAAACGTCGACAAAACAATATGGCGGAAGGAAGAAGGAGGGAAAGGAAGGTGAAGGAGGGAGAAAGGAGGAATACCCGGGGGGAGAAGGAGCAAATAGTGGAGGAAACTGAAAATTCTGGAGAAAGGGAAATGGAGATAGGGAAGGAGAAATGTAGGGCGAGGGAGACCTTTGAAGTAGGGCAAAGCAGCAGAAGCAATAACAGGGGTAGACCATCAAAAAGAGGAAAATGAAGGAGGCATAGAGGACGAGGAAGATCATGGTAGGCAGACCACTGCGAGACGGAGACTCCGGCCTTGAACCAACAGAAGAGGGGTCGTCGATCCATAGAGCAGGTTGCACAGGAAGCAGAGAGAGATTATGTCATAGGGACCAATGGAGATATCAGGATGATAATAGATGCGCTAGAAAACAGAGTTTTGGAAGAACCCTCTGATCCAGAAATGGAGGAGTGGAACACCCTGCTTCTGGATCCTAGGAATACGAGAGGGCGTCTAACGTTATGTAAACAGGCATTACACATGT
>APFE030990978.1:64592-137623 GCA_000404065.3 Pinus taeda
CCCCTTAAACTATGTTTGATCATGGGAGGTGTTACGTTATCATTTAACTTGGCCTCCAAGGTTTGTTATGGAGATGGGGTTACAAAATCCTCTTTCTACAATTTCTTGGAATCCCAAAACCATTTATACCATCACATTCAGCTTGTCGAGAGCTTCCTGGTAATATAAATTTTATCTCAATCTGACTCCTAGTTTTAGAGTTATGGCCTATTGGAGGACACCAAATATAGGATGTCATGTTGCATCCATGTGTACCCCACATTTACTTTACGTAATGCCCATGTAGCTCCACCATGTCCCTACTGGTAGTCCATGTCACACCCCATTTCCCTGTGGGTTTGGGTTCCATGGTAATACCAACTTCCAAATTCGAGTGGTTTAAATGTTGGTGGCATTTGATTTTGAACCCGCCCCCCTTTGATAACTTACAACAAACCTGGGGTGGCTTGAGATAATGAATGTTTTTTATTGAGATTTACAACAAATTACACTACCATAAAGTGTCATCCCTTTTATCATGGGACCCTTGGTAGAAATCCCCATGTCAAATCTCCCCCCCCCCCCGTTAACTCATGATGCAAAGGGGAGCCTATAATTAAATAATAGTCATTGATATAGGTAGGAGAAATCCAATGAGTGGAGGAGGATTATGTCAGTTGATGGTCTAGATAATGCAAAACTTCATGTTATTTTCCATGGCCTCTCCATAACCACTACACATTCCCAATTGCACTACTCAAATGTTACCACGACGACTAATGGGTGGTGGGCAGTGGTAAGGCTCCACACTGGAACCACATTCCATAAATATCATACCTAACTCTAGATGGAACCACCACATCATCATAATATAGCCACATTCCAGTCATGTACAATTCATGTGGCATTTCCACACCAACCTACTATGATTCCACATCATCATGGGACCCTTCATGGAACTTATGTTTCCACTAACATGATCTTGGTGGCACTTGCAACGTTAACTGAGGTACATACCTCCTCATTATTTTTTTTTATTTTTCCCCATTATATTGTTTTTTGGACCCACGTGCCACTTCTGATGTAGTCCACAGTCCCACATCACACCAGAATTGTGCTACTCTCCTCTTCCTTCTAATCAACCTTTGAAATCAAATGATGGGTGACAAGCGGGGTAGGATTTCCTTCATCTAACAATATTGAAATGTTGAATCATTTCTGTCTATTTTCATTCTATTTATCACCACTGCCTCTTGGATACCAATGAAAAAATGACAAATACTGAGTTGTGAGCACTAGGTGGTCCCATCACTTAATGGGCCTAGTATATGGGAGCATCACTGTCACCTGCATTTTGCTCCACCACAACCACCCCAATGAGAAGGAAAATAAGTTGCAAACTCCATGAGAAGTGGTTTGTTGCATCAATTGATAGAATTGAGAGACAAGAAAATTCTAATCATTTGTCATATTGCTCTTGGAGTATCAGTAGAGATCATGCTAGTCGAATTTGGTCCCCCTAGGCCTTTCCTCTTGGAATCATGTATGCTCCTAAATTGTATGTGATCCCAAATAATTATGAATTTTTTGTGTTTTTATTCAGTGATGACACGCCTCAAACCCCAAGACTCTTGATTTTGGTCCTACTTCGTAAACTAAGGTCTAGCCATCACGTAAATGAACTGCCAACACAGGGCCGCCTAGGATCCCTAGTCACAATTCACAAGTTCTAATTTATCTAGTCCGGACATAAGTCTAGACCATTTTCCTTCACTATTTGTTTCCTCCAAGATTATTTCCCTCTTTTCGATGCTTCCTTTGTAGATTTTTTTGTATATTCAACAACTTATGTGATATGTTAAAAGACAAGACAAGAATATACTCTACTCTTCAGGGGAAACTAAAATTGATCGATGAAAACAACAAGTAGAAAAGGAAGAATATCAGTCACACATAACAAAATATTTCTCTAGGGAAAGAAACTGCTAAAAACCTTGACTATCTATATTGCATTAACCAGAATATGTGAGAAGAAAATAAAATGCTTTGTTCGTCTCAAACAATTCCTATAGTACAATCTAACTCTCTAATTCCTAGGATGACTCTGGCCAACACTTAGCCAATTTACTAGCCTTCCAAGCCCCTACTTCCTTGCGCAATTCCTAGAGGAATCAACCCATATTTAATTGGGAAATCCACTATCCATAATTCTGCAATCCAAACATAGGTCCTTAACTGATTGCATGCACCATCTGTATAACTTGGAAAATTATAGAACTGATAGTACGTTGTCCCTGAAATCTAATCTCAGTTAAGTCTTCATCTGAACTGACATGCGTGAATTATTTGTGAGTGAATCTTCAGTTAAATGGTGTGGTACTGGTGATGCACTGGTGTACTACTCCACTACTAGACCTATACTAGTTCATCTAATAGTAAGAACTAGTTTAACTAACTATAACTCAGTTATACTGAGTTATCTAATTACAACTCCAAATAACTCAACCTGGGCCCCTAAAATTTAGGGATCACTATACACGACTCTAGATAGACTTCCAACTTGAATTTTCTAAGACAATTAAGTCAATTTAACTTAATTAACTATTACAAGTTACTATGAGAATAGAATTTCAATTTAATTCAAGGACAAATTAAATTGGAATTTCTTATTGCTAATTTTAACACTCCCTCTCAACAAGAGAGGGATTATCAGCTACCCTAATCCTATCTTTGTGAAACCCGAATTTGCATCTTGATAATTCCTTTATCAAAATATCTGTATCCTTCTCCTCTGTGGGAATGTACTCCAACAACATAATCCTCATCTACACACAATATCAAAAATGATGATACCAAATATCAATATGCTTAGACTGATCATGAAAAACTAGATTTTCAAAGAGTTTGATACAAATTTGATTGTCACAATAAGTCACAGTTGGATCCATATTCTAACCAAACAAACCAACCAGAATCTTCCTCATCCAGATAGCCTTAAGAGCTTCTTGACTAGAAGCCATGTACTCTGCCTCTACTAAACTAAGTGCAACTGATCTTTGTTCCCTGTTATACCAAGAAACAGTTGCAGACCCAATATTGAAGATCCCTCCTGATGTGCTCTTCCTTTCGGATGGACTCCCTACCCAATATGCATCAGTGAAGTCTTAAAGATTCAATCCCTTTGTCTGTATGTACCATAAACCCTGCTAAGTAGTGCCTCTGAGGTATCTCATCACATGCTTCGTTGCCTTCCAATACAACTTGGTCAGCTTAACCATCGCTTGACTAAGCTGGTTAAATTCATACCATATGTCTAGTCGTGTGTTCACCAAATACATGAGTGAACCCATAAGTTTCCTATAAATAGTAGCTTCCACTACTTACTGGAAGTGGCATCCTCCTTCCTCCAGTTACTTGTTAGAGGAGTCTCCATGGGTTTACTGCTCTCCATGTGGAACCTTTTCAGTATCTCATTGGCATGCTTTCCCTGAGAGACAAAACGTTCCTCATCAGCTTGCCATACTTTCATGCCCATAAAGTAGTGCATGAGCCCCATGCCCTTCATCTTCAACTCTCTTGCAAGATCCTCTTTGCAAGTTTGGATAAGCTTATCATCACCTATCAGAATCAAATCATCGACATATAAAACAATAATCAATAATAAACCTTCAACCACAATATGGTAAAGGCTTTCATCTGCTTCACTTTTGGTGAATCCCAACTTGGTGAAGTAGCTATCGATCCTGGTGTACCAAGCACAGGGTGCTTGTTTCAGCCCATACAACGCTCACTTGAATTGGCACACATGCAACTCTCAGTTGAAGGTATCAAAACCTTCAGGTTGTTCAATATACACCTCTTGGCCAATCATTCCATTAAGGAAGGTTGTCTTTACATCCATCTGCGCTGGCAGTGCCAAAATTGATCTGATTGATGAGTAGCTTGAAAAACGAGAAAAGGTCTCATCTTAATCAATCCCCATCACTTGAGAAAATCCTCGGGCCACAAACTTGGCCTTATGTTTCTCCACATTGTCATATGTTTCTTGCTTTACCTTGTAAATAAATTGGGAAATCACCACTAACCTGTCCACCGATCTTAGGACCGCATCCCAAACATTGTTCCTAATAATGGAGTCATACTCCTTAACCATGGCATCAACCCAAATCGGTTGCTACACTACCTCCTCAAAATAATATGTCTTTGTCTCAACACATCCGCTCATAAGAGCCATTTATCTAGTGTACCTATTAGGTGACCTCCTCTTCCTGCTTTGTGATGTGGGTTCTCCCACATTCTCTCTCGAATCATGCAATAACTTGTCAGCCTCTCTGGTGCACTTTCTCACATATCTAGAAGACTCTTCTTGAGTGGGTGTCTCCACTCCCTGAGCCTCTACATGTAGATTCTCCACATCAATCTGAGGTTCCTCCTTATGAGCTAAAAGTTCCTCAACCACATGTAGTTGAAGCTCCCTCTCAAGGGAACATCTCATGGCCTTCTCTTCAACGAATTTTACATCCCTACAAACCACTATCATCTCGTTGGTTGGCAGGTACACCCGATAGTTGTGAGGTGTATCAGTGTACCCCACAAATATTCCCAACTCTATCATTGGCTAAAGATTATTCCATGCATCTTTGATTACATGGCAGTAGACCAATGAACCAAAAACCCATAAGTGACCCACATCTAGTCTCTTCCCTGAAAAGGCCTCTTCCGGTGTACTCATCCCAAGAATTCAATGAGGGCTTATGTTCTGCAAATAAATAGTTGTGTTGCATGCCTCAATCCACAAGTGTAGTGGTAGGCCCTGATCATGTAACATCACCCGTGTTGCCCATACTATGCTTCTATTCTTCCTTTCAGCCACACCATTATGTTTTCGGTTATGAGGTGTTGTCTATTCTCATTGAATGCCTTTTTCCGCATAGAAGTTTTTAAACTCTTTCGACAGATACTTTCCACCATTATCACTCCTGAGAGTTTTAACCTTCCTTCCAATATATTTCTCAACCAATGCTTTAAATTCACAAAATTTTGATCTTTCTTTTGCATGAAGAAGTTCCAACATTTATGAGAAAAATCATCAACAAATATAACATAATACCTATGATTGGCCATGGATGCTGCCGAGAATGGTCCATGCACATCTGAATGGAATCAATCGAGGATCATCTATGCTTGATTGTCTTTGTCATGAAATGAAGCCTTGGTGTATTTTCCCAATGTACACACTTTGCATGTGTCAACTTTCTTTAGTGTACCTTTCGAAAGACTGGTAGAAATTTGTTGCATGATTTTCAAAGCGCCATGATGCAAGTGACCCAACCGCCTGTGCCACAACTCATTGATGTCTCAACTATGTACCCTCTTCACTTTCGTGCTCAAGGAAACATAATATTCTACCTCCAACTTGTAGATATTCTTCACCTAAGCCCATATCCTCTTTACCTATCCCATTTCTATGTGACGAAGGAATGTCTTTCCCTTACTAAAGGTCACATCATAGTCTCTATCCTCCAAAATGGCAACAGATACCAAGTTCTTCTTCAAACCAGGAACATACATAACATATCACAAAGTAAGGGGAGAACCCAACTCCCTATGAAAAGTAATTGTACCAATCCCGATAGCACAATACCTCCTATCATCATCCATCTCGATATGCATCTAAAGATCCTTCCCCTCCAAGTTACTGAAGAGCTCCTTGTTATCATTCATGTGGAAAGAAGCTCCACTGTCTAGGTACCATACACTACCCGTCATCGATGAAGCCATACACGCGATGACAGTAAAGTCCAGTTTAAATTATGAAGCAAGAACCTCACCTCTTGTTGCTCCTCTTGAGGGCTTCTTACTAGCCTTCTTGAGTGGACACTTTGTGGAAAAATGTCCCAGCTCGTGACAATGAAAGCACTTGACTTTTGACATTTCCTTCTTCTTGCCTCCATGATAAGAATTCGATTTGTAATGGGATGACTTCCCCTTCCCTTTCTTTTCCTTACTCGCTAATGCACAATTTTCCTCATCATCAGTATTTGATGATGGTTCGTCTCTATTATTCCTATGAATCTCTTCCTGTACCAAATCTGACCAAATTCGTTCCAAATATGGTAGCTTATCCCTCCCATTGATAGAGTCCTAATAATTGTGCCAACTCTTGGGAAGTCCTAGAAGAGCTAGGCTCACCATATTGTCCTCGGCAACGGTGATCCTGACACTTCCAAGCTCATCATAACAATGGGTGAACTTGGTCAAGTACTTCAGAATAGAGTCACCCTTCTCCATTTTGATATTTCTAAGTTTGTTCTTCAGTGCCAATTTCCTATGGTCACTTCTATTTTGAAAAAGGTTTGTCAATGCCTTCCACATTGAATATGGAGTATCCTTGCCATGGAGACTCGAGACAATGTGGTCTCGAACTCCCTCCACGATAATCCTTCTCACTTTTTCCACACACTTTCTCCATTCAACTAGATCTTTATCATCTAATGTTGTAGGCTTAGGAAAGTCATGATCTATGAATTCCTTGAGGCTATTGTCTTCTAGCACTACCTCCATCCTGTCCTTCCAAGCTATGTAATTCAAGTTTCCCTCCAATACATACTCAAGTCGCAACTTGTATAAAGATATATTGTTGCTTTGAAGTATGAAATTGCAAATTCGATTTTCACCTACACACCAAACTCAAAATAACCTCTTTTGTACTGTCTTCAGCTCCGATAGCATGTAGATTTTTTAGTAGATTCAACAGCTTATGGGATATTCTAAAATGCAAGATGATAATCTACTCTACTCTTTAGCAGAAACTAAAATTGATCGATGAAAACAATAAGCAGAAAAGGAATAATTTCAATCACACATAACATGATATTTCTATGGGGAAAGAAACTTCTAAAAACCCCAACTATCTATATTGCATTAACCAACATATCTGAGAAGAAAAGACAATGCTTGTTCGTCCTGAAAAATTCTTGCACTAGTATAATCTAACTCTCTACTTCCTAGGTTGACTCTCTCAAACACTTAGCCAATTTACTAGCCTTCCAAGCCCCTACTTCCTTGTGCAATTCCTAGAGGAATCAACCCATATTTAATTGGGAAATCCACTCTCCATAACTGTGCAATCAAAACATAGGTCCTCAACTGATTGCATGTACCATCTTTACAACTCGGAAAAGTATACAACTGATAGTACACTGTCCCTAAACTCTAATCTAAACTGGGTCTTCATCTAAAATGACATGCATGAATTATTTGTGAGTGAATCTTCAGTTAATTGGTGTGGTATTGGTGATGCACTGGTGCACTACTCCACTACTAGACCTCTATTAGTTCCTCCAACAGTTAGAACTAGTTTAGCTAACTATAACCTAGTTTATAGAAATTTTGAATAATATAACACTTATTCATAGATATTATCCTGATTATACACTATTTGCGGAATGAATGCATGATACATAACCTCCTCTACGTTGATCATAAATTTGTGGAATTGAAGAAACAATCGCATGCGCACATTGAAACAACAATCACACATATCAACACGGTATGTACTAGGTAAAGAATACAACTGAAAACCCCTCAACTATATGTATATTATGATGATAGAGAACATGTAACAATACATAGTACAATACTCCTCGCAAGTACTCAGTACTATCTCCACCTGCTACACACAAACTAGCTCAGATCTGAATCAAGTCACAGGTTCAAATCTCCTCCGCCGTTTTCCTACCTCCACTACGCAATACCTGTTGAGAATATATCTGATCCAAGTTTGAATTCCCTTTGCTTGTACTGCATAATCCTCATTGGCAATCTCCATCAATGATTGTGCAAATCTCATGCACAGCTATAGTCACAACTGATAGCAGTCTCACCCTTTCACCCACCTCTAACACTTGTCTCCACTGAATTGTCCATGCACTGAGTTAACTGATGTATTCTTTAGTTGATTTAAGAGTTAATAATTAGTGAATTAGTTAATAATTAATTCACACCACTCATCACTAGTGTATTTGTCAGTTAGACTAAATACAACTAGTTCAACTAAGTCAAACTGAACACAACTCCATCAACTCCTCAATCAACTCCACCAAACTCAATCACTTGAGTTCTAACTGAAGTCCATCATGCAATAGCTCAACTAACCCATAGGAAAAGCGTATTTCCTTCTGGCAGTTGCATGTGCCACATCCGTAGCTTGAACTAAAGTGCTGCAAGAGGATAAGATAATGTTTATAGTCCAAATATTATTAAGAGCTAATAATATTCGACTGTTCTATTTTTTGACTGGCAGTCTAAAAATAGACTCCGCCCATATGTCTAAAATAGAGGTCCATCTATTTTTACCAACATGACCAATCATCCATAAATAGCATCCTGTAACTCATAGACCATGATCCATATGTCTAAAAATAGACTCTGCGCCAAAAATAGCATGCGGGCCCACTTAGTGAAGGCGACTTCTTTTCACTAAGCTCCATCATCTTGTTGCATTTTCAACAAAATCAACTTGGGGTTTTTACAATTTGTGTGTGTAAAATAGCATGAAAAGGTGTTGCACTAAAGCACCAAAATTTTACCCCCAAAAAACATAGTTTCATGCCTCAAAACTCTCTCGAAAGATTTCAGACCCTACTTTGCCAAACTGGATCCCGCTAGTAAAAATGGTCTCGTGAGTTGATTCCTTCACTTTTTCCACTTTGAAAGCATTGAGATGGATGAAAAGAAATATAATGATCCAAGGCATATCAATATGGAATGACTCCCATTAAAAGGATCATATGATTGTTACCTTGGGAAACCAATTGTTATTAATAAGCCATTATGGAATGCTACAATAAGTTGGTAATGGATTTAGTAACATTCAATGCTACTTTTCTTGTTAAGTGGGTATTAAGATTCTATTACCATCGAGTACCTCAAGGCTACCAAAACAAAATATGTCAAATAGAAAGAATGAGCCTTATTGCAGAGAAGTTATTAATACACTTGGACGAGAAAACCCTCACTTTCACCGCTTTGTCACACATATGTAGTATTCTGAATTTCCAAAAGAGAAATAATTAGTAGTATTCTAAATTTCCAAAAAAGAAATGAAGTACCAACCAATCCTCAGTAGGTAGAATAACAAAAGTAGGTTGTGTTGAAGCCTTGAAAATTGTTGCTACAACATGGGGGAAAACCACCCAGTCCAAACCTTGGTTGGCAACTCCTTTTTTGTTTGGTGTAGTGGTTCCGACTGGGGATAATGGGACGAGTTTCCCAAAAATATATTTTGATAGTATTGATGGGGTGATATATGATGTAACGGGAGGATGATTAAGCTAAGTGTAATCTAATCTAAATTATCTGAACACATGCATATATCCTAGTTTAAACACTAGTAAACTATAACTATGCCTGGGATAAGGTAAAGTATGTGATCTACAATAATGTCCTATAGAAATTGGTAGTAAAGATCATTCAACTGCAATAAGAAGTGAAATCGTTTAATAATAATAATTTTGGATAAAGTGTTAGCCAAAACAATTGTGAAAGATATATCGCATATAGAATCGTTCATATATTCAGCGGGAAATTAAAGCCAACACCATACAAAAGTGCAATAATGCTAACCGAAATTCAAACTTTCATACATAAAACAATTAAAGAAAAGTTATTATCTAATACATAAATAAAACATAATCACAAGATAAAAGTACCATATATGATAAGTTATGCTCATGTGTTTTAGTAATATCGACCTAATTCGAATCAATCCAACATCTTGTAAGAGTGAAAAAGTACAATTTCAGTAGAACGTGCCAGATATAAAAGAAAATAGATCATGTTCCATTCATTCCACCAGAACCTCCTCAAAGGAACAAAAGTGCATGTTTTGAAGAATGTTTCTGATAAAAAAATTTGGGCCCCTCTCTAAATGCATGAGAGGGGTTTAAATACTAAAACTATAGGTCCTAAAATAGATTATTACAAAAATAGTTGAGGAGGTTTAAATGACCTTCCTCAGATTATGCTAAATAAAACTAAAAATAAAAATAAAACAAAGTGACTAACTCCTTTGCATTTGATCCTTAATATTGCAAATATTTGTCATTAGTTTGAGCTATGTCGGTTGGTCGATCGCAGATTTAAACTGTCGAGTAAATATGGTGTCTGTTACTGTTGGCACCATTTTTTGTGTGGAGGTAGTTAGGCATCGCAAAGTCATCCACTAGTTGTATGGTTTGACTAAGAATTGCCAGTATGCTTCCCATTTCAGCTTGCTCGTTTGTCTTATCACCTCCTCCCTTTCCTTTGTTTCTTGTCTCCATTACTGCTCAAGTTGATTGGCGTTTGGAAGAAATCCTAGTATAGATTCTGCAACTGGGTTGGTGCCATGTAGATTTTCATTAATGGCTTCAATGATGTTGTTTGTTTCTATTGCCGCAACTGTTGATGCCCTTTCTTCTTGCCTGAGCCAAGAATCCTAGTCTGCAAATAGAATTTCTTTATGTGATTCCTCCAGTTTTGGCAAATCAGCCTTTCTCCCATCTTCTAATTCTTGCCAGGTGATACAGTCAAAAATCCTTTTATGGAATTCGTCATACTCAAGCCTCATGTCAATGACTTGGCTTGTTATCTTATCATTGGTCTTGCAATAAGGATTTATTTGTGAGATTTCCTGGCACAGAAGTTCATTTTCTTGCATCAGTTGGGCATTAAGGCTGAGTGCTTCTTTTATGAACTGATCGATTTGAGGACTGTCTTTATACTTCTCTATCATAGCTTGAATCTGTGCATCCTTTTCTACTAGGCTAGCTTGATGTTGTATTTGCATATGTTCAAACTCCTGTTGTAGTTTGGCAATTTGTAACTGTGCTTGTTGGTTAGATTTTTCTTGCTCCAATTGTTGTTCCAACAGCAGGATCTTTTGTTCCTTTTCTCTTAGCAGCATTTGAACCTCTATTGCTTTATCAATAGTTGTCGTAGCATAGGCTCCCACAAATTGCGACAATCTCGTAAGGTTCTCAGATGGGTCCATTGGCGAATCTTTCCAAACAATGTCCATTGATTCGTTATCAGGAATAGTAATAGCTACAGCATCTAACTTTATTTTCTTCCTTTGCCTTTTGATGATAGCTTTATGGGTAGGGTTATAAAACACATCTAATGGGGGAATTTCCTCAATTCTCAAAATAATTTCAGAAGTGTGGGTTGCAAGAATGAGCTCCACATCCTAAGTGCCTATAGTTTTCTCCACTGTAATTTCTTGAGTTGATTTGTGTTGTGGAGCCTGTATCTCATATGTTTGTTCATTTGTTTGGAGCTTCTTATTAAAATGCTCCCATTCTTTTTCTAAATGAACAACTGGGGGTTTCGCCGACCGAGTGGAAGTAGAGGGAAGTTCAGCCTATTTCTTTACCGAGGTTTGTTTGGATGCTTTTTCTATGGTTACAGTTGTGTCCCTTTCAGACTCTCTATTTTTATTGCCCCCATTTTGAGGCTGTAGCTATGAGTGCTCTAACTCACGAGTAGATTTTTCTTGGGACTCTGCTTCAGAATTTTCTTTGGAATTTTCTCTAGAGCTTTCATCTAAGCTTACACGGGGAGTTGGCTCCCTTATTGGTTCAACCTGTAGCAGGTCCAATGGGACCTGTAATAATCTCCTTTCCCTATATTCACAGAAGGCTTCAAGACCATCTAGGGAAAAAAGTAGTGATGCCATATGCGTCACTTCTAAAAACGTCTCCTTTTGTAGGAAGAGGTCATCGAAGGCATCTTCCTCATGGGTGAATGGTTTCACTTTCACCATAGTAGTGAAGTCTTTGGCTATGCCATTTGGGTCATATTGTCTTCATGGGGCTATAGCCAATTTGAGAGATTTCATAATCTTTGCTTCCTTGCATGCATGTCCAAAATCGTGTAGTGCAAACACACCACACTACAACGGAAATGTAGGCCAAATGGCCTTTTTCTGTTCCTTCAATCCTTTGCTCAGCCCACCTTCCCCTGATGTTTGGTAGGCTATCTCCCTGGCCATTAACTTATCGGGGACATAGTATGGGAGGACATGCAGCGAAGCAATGCTCCTGAATACTCTAATATATGTAAATGATTCCTCCCTAAACCATCTGGCTATTGGTAGGATATCTACTTCAACTTCTCTAGAAAAACTATGGGCATTCCTGTTGTAGACTTGTTTATGAATAGGCAGCATAACTCCCTAACAAATTCTATAAAAATGGGGGCAAAACTAAGATTCCCACATACCCTTATGATATATATGGATAGGAAGCGGGTCTTGGACAGACCACTTCCATCCCATGATAGGAAATTTGGAACCAAAATAGATAATGTCCATTATATAGGAATTCATGAAAAATGGAGGGTAAACCCTATAAGAGATACTCCTTTTTCTCCTATACTCCATTATGTCTTTTGCCAAATTATCAAACAAAATTTGGGCCCAATTCATTATTGTTTCATTTACGGCTACATATATTAATGGCAGCCATTCTCGGGAAAATTTAGTACTATCGGGCTTGCCGAACATTCTACATAGAATGGTTGTTGCTAAACTATGTGGGGGAGAGATAGATGTTGTAGAATACATACCCATATTATCCCTTTTGATCTTGCCTTCATTTTCAGTCCAAGTTCATGTGACATCCGCTAGATCTTCATTCTCCTTAGCAAATTTCTCGAGGAACTGTTTATTGTAGAGATTTTGTGGCTCTGCTAGATTGTACATAAGTCATAGATTGTCCAGTGAAAAGTATCACATAACCTCCTACATGCTATTCATGAATTCTTTGTCTGAGACGTCCACCTGATCGATTATCCACTTAACTATATCTGTATATGGAATTATCTTCGGCCTCGCAGCTATGCGGTGCAGAAATGAGCATGTTGTTTCGAAGAAGGAGGCATCGGAGGAAATATGACCATTGATTGTGGCCTTTTTTACTAGAGGTATTGGTTTCTCTTCTTCTGATAAATCATACATGGCCTTCAATGTTGAGGTTCCTCTGTCTTTGTTGCACATAGTGTCAGAGAACAGAGGGATCATTTCTGATTTTTCAGATGTGATTGCCTTTCCCCTCTTTTCCATTGCTCCCAATTAATCTTGATGTGGATTGCTCCTGAAAATGGAGTGAATCAAAAACTATCAGATAGACACAAGTAAAAATGAACATAAGAATGAATGATACAGATGAATTTGAAAAGGTGACAAGAAAGGAGTTCTTATTAAACGCGAGTGAGAAGATATCGTATCATGTCAAAGATCTTTTCAAATGTAAATGTCAATAACCCTTACTAAATGCCCTGTAATGGTTCCTTATCCATAGCTTTATTGCTCAGTAATGTTTTGCATCGTAATTCAAAAAAACAAATTATTAGGGTGGCGAGCTTTTTATCTGCAAAAATGTTGATTTTGCAATTTGTGACGCAATATCGTAGATCACTTATCGCATTTCGTGTGTGCGCTTTCTTTCCCATTCCTTTGGTTTTTTTTAAATGCGATATGTGGGGCATGCTTTATTACTTTTCCGAGCATAGCATAATTGATAGGATTTTCATTGTAAAGACTTTCTTCATCGCGCAGTGGACTTGAATGCTTTTATAACATAATTGGCAATCAGGTCCGGGGTCCCATCGCAGGGTTGATATGTTTTCGGGTCTTTCTTAAGGTTTTCCAATGCGATGCGATAAGGGTGAACGCATCATCACGATATCGCATATCGCATGGTTAAATATAATTTTTGAAGGTGTTTTCTTTGCAAGTGGCAATATGCGATGCGGACCATACTTTAATAAGAAACTTTTTTAGGACTTAGCTCAAAATGAAAAGTCTAATAGTTTCAAGGTTAAGCGCGGTAATCCATTTTGACTGGTTTTTTGCAAGCTTTGGTCGTTAACAGGGCTTATGACATGCTTGATCATGCGCTATGAGAAAAATGCAAGCATTTGCTAGCTTTTCAAAGGGTTTCATCTCGATATCTTGCTTTATTCCAAAAAAATAACAAGAAAATGTCTAAATGTTAAACTTATTTTTTGGAAGGAATTTTTTTAGGGTCCCCATTTATTAATAGAATATTAGCTATTATGTTAACAAATTGGGGGGGGTGGGTGTGGTTGTCGAATAGCACAACAATTGGTGATTCACTGGAAGACCCAGTTATCTCTGATAGTTTTTTGAAATTTCTAAAAACTTCCAAAATAAAGGTAGTTTAGAAAAACAAAGATACATGAAATATAAGATAAGTAACATTACTCTTAATCATAAAAACAACATATACCTAATTACCATTCTTTTGATCATTCTTTTCAATATGAAAGTTGCTTTGTCTACATCAATGATTACTTGGTTTTAAAGCTAAAAACAGGGGGACTCTCACAAATCAGCTTTTAGGTGTACTCTGTTGTCATAGGTAGAGCCTCTACTGATAGCAGGCATCCATAGCCTCGGTAGGGTCACCTTTTAACCGGCAATTATTCATTATCCCATCTAGATAAGAATTCAATCCTTAAATATAAGTTCAGGTCTATATACTTGTTTTTCCAAACAATTCTCTTTTCCTTAAAATTTTCATTTTACTCCTTAAAGGCCATTGTCTTGGTTTGGTGACCAAAGTTGACAATACCATTCACTGGTTGTAATTTAGTTGAACAAGCTGGCTCTTGATGAGACCCCTTGTCTTTTGATTGATGCAATTTCAAGCCATTACCCCCTTTTGATATGCAATATCGGTAATGTCAGCGAGTCATTTCCCTATGATCATGGTAAGCCGACTCTTGATGAGACCTCTTATCCTTTAAGTTTAAGCATATTTTAGAATTACACTCTGAGGATGAAAGCTTACTAGATGGGGAGAATCATTGACTCTTTAAGAGTTTTTGAATGACAATTGTATAGTTAAAGATGCTTTTCTGTAGAGAGACTTTGCTTTATTGAAGATACTTTTATTGATTGATGGTAGAGCAAAGGTTCCTTTTTAAAGTCGAGGATTTAGCAAAAGACGAATAATTTCGGCAGAGAACAAGCAATTTCAGAGCAATAAAACTTAACCCATGTGTGAAAGTCATCTTCTTAACCATATTTACTTATACAAGCGAAAAGTCAAAATATAAAAGAGACTATTATTTGTAAAGCCAAAAGTAAATAAAACTCAAATTTTATATTTCCTAAAAAGTAAAAATAATAATGTACAAGGAATATAAGAGGTGATCTTCTATGAAAAATATTTCTTAAGGATCTTCCCGTTAACAGGTAGAGATTCTCTCTTGCCTAATAAATCTTGTAATAAAAATGTTGATGGGCCTATATGTTCCACAATCTGAAATGGGCCAAGCCATAGTCATTGGAACTTGGTATGCTTACCTTTGTCCTCATGTGCTTTATCCCATTTCAATACCAAGTCTCCAAGCTGAAAGGATTTTGTACATACAGAATTTGCATCAAAGAAGTTTTGACTAACTGTTGATGATGTGCATGTGTAATTTTGGCCTTTTCCCTTTCTTCTTCAAGCTTAAGGATTTGTAATTGTCTCACTTGCATAGAGGAGGAAGGAGTTTCTTCAATAAATTAAACTAGGGCTAGCAAGGGAATAGCTACATTTGTTGGAAGGAAAACTTCTTTCCCATAGACCAAATTAATATGAGAAGTGCCTATGGAGGCCTTCTGTGTTATTCGATCTACCCATAGAGCAAATATTAAAGACTTATGCCAGTTTTTTTGACTTTAATCAATGGTTCGTTTAATAATCCTTATGAGATTTTTGTTTGTAGATTCGGCTAAGCCATTTCCTTTAGGATAATAGTTAGCAGGGTATTTAAGTTTAAAACCTCTTTTAAGAGCAAATTTTGTCATAACATTGTCTGAAAAATAAGATGCATTATAAAACATAAGGGCAGATGGCAGACCAAATCTGGTAATAATAAATTGATTGATGAATTCAATGATGCTTTCATAATTGGATACCTTAAGTGGAATTGCTTCCACCCATTTTGCGAAGTAATCAGTTGTTGTGAGAATGTACCTATCCTGCTTAGAGGAGTGAGGAACGATCTCACCTATTATGTCCAGTCCCCATTGTTCAAATGGATGTTCAATGTTGACTAGTTGCAATAGTAATGCAGGTTTCCTATGTCTGTCAGCAGCTGTTTGACAAACTTTACATTTCCTTACATAATTGTGTGCATCCTTGAACAAGGTTGGCCAATAATAGCCATCATGCAAGATTTTATGTGCAGTTGTATCCCCTCCAAAATGTACACCAGCTAG
This sequence comes from Pinus taeda, assembly GCA_000404065.3. NCBI lineage: Eukaryota > Viridiplantae > Streptophyta > Pinopsida > Pinales > Pinaceae > Pinus > Pinus taeda. Next base: position 80,851 of record APFE030990978.1, read on the forward strand.
TCCATCATGGAGTTCCTGCAAAACCTTTGTTGCCTCCTATTTTTCTAGACATCTAAGCAGAACAAAATCATAATTTATTCTAAATAACACATTATTGATGATTTGGTATTGTCTAGCTTTTAGCCTCAAAGCCCTTTTTCTTTGGTAACTTACTTGTTGAGGAGCATACCCATTTTTAAAATAAAAGATGATATCAGCATATTTGGATTCAATGTCATTAAGGCTTACCTCGTATACTTGTATATCGTCACCTGAATCTTGTAGCACTGATTAGTTGGATGCTCCTACTAACATTCTGCATAAACCTTGACCTTTTACAATTTTAATTGGTCTAGTTTCAATGTCATATTCTTGCAGTGTCATTACCTAATTTGTCCTTTTCTCAACTACATCCCTTTGTATTAATAGATTTCTCACTGCTGAGAATGGTACTACTACCTTTTTGTGGGTTTTGAGGAGGAAGGGTCTGAAATGCTTTATGGATTTGAAAACAGCAAAGGCTTGTTTTTCAACATCTAAATAGTTCAATTCATCCCCCTGTAAACTCAAGCTAAAGAAAGAAATTGGTGCTTCAGCTTTATCATCATTGCCCTGTGTTAATATAGCTGCATATGATTTCTCAGAAGCAAAAGTATATAAAATAAAATGATTAGAAAAATTCAGAGTTGCCAAAGAGGGAGCATTTATGATTGCTTGTTTAATCAAATCAAAGGCTTCATGCTTTGTGTGTCCCTATTTAAAAAGAGAATATTTCTTAATCGTCGATTGAAGAGGTAAAATAATTTGTGAAAATTCAGGGACAAATCTTTTGACAAAATTTAGCTATCCTAGGAAGTATTGCATAGACTTTTTGTTATGAGGTAAAGGAATTTCAGAAATTTCTCTTATTCTATTAGGGTCAATGTGAATCCCTTCTTTGGATACAATGAATCCAAGGAGTTTTCCTTCACTTAACGCAAAGAAATATTTCTTGGGATTAAGAGAAATTATGTACCTCTGACAACGTTCAAAAATTTGTTTTAAATCTCTTAGATGATTACCGTGCTTTTTGGAGTATACAGTTATGTCATCTAAATAGATTACCACTAATTTGTTTACCAAACTTTTGAAAGCTATGTCCATGGCTCTTTGAAACGTTGCACCAGCATTGATTAATCCAAATGGCATCTTTTGATAGATGTAGGTGCCCCATTTGATTCTAAATGTAGTCTTTAGTCGGTCATCTGGATGTACTAAAATCTGATTATAACTTGAAATTCCATCCAGGAAAGACATTAGTTCTGAGCCTGCAACTGATTGCAATATCTATTCCATAGGAGGCAACGGAAATTTGTCATTTTGACAAGCTTTATTGAGATTGTAGAAGTCTATACATATTCGAATATCACCATTCTTTTTTCTAACTGGGACAAGGTTGGAAACCCACCTAGAATGTTTGATTGAGAAAATAATCTTGGTTTTGAGAAATTTACTTGATTCAAATTTAATCTGATTTTCTAAATTGGGATGAGTTTTTCTCAATTTCTGCTACACGGGTTTTCCATCAGATATCATGGGGATGGTATGTTGAATTATAGAAGTGTCATATGTTTTAAGATCTTCATAGTTTCAAGCAAAGACATTCTTATATTTCTTCAACAAATGTATGAAGGCTAAATTTTCATCTGATGTAAGACCAAGGCCTAGATTGATATTTTGAGGTTTAAGGTCAGTTCCAAGATTAACTAATTCAAACCTCAAAGTTTAACTCTGAAGTTTTTAGTTGGTTGGCCTTTCGAATCTGTCCTTAAGTTCATATAAGACTTCCAGCTTAACAACAAACTTAGGTATAGCATTCATTGTTGCGTCTTGCTTAAGCTGGCCATCATGTTGATCTTCATCAATTATCTAGTCATCATAAGAACCTTCTGATGTCAAAAAGCTTATGATATCTAGATCATTATTAAAGACTTGCCAATTGGTGACATTGTCAGGAATAGAAGGCCTAAAAATCAATTCAATATAAAAGTGATCGGGACTGTAATCTCCTGGTGGAATGAGCTTGGAGGCCACATTAGCCAAAAGATTGGCGCTTGCGTTTTGGAGTCTTGGGATAAGGGAAATATTAAAAGTTGTAAAGTGAGAAGTAAGGCCTTGAACTAACGATTGATAATGTTTCAAATGTCCAGACAAATAGTGTATAGTATTTCTTACCTGTTTTATCACAATTTTTGAATCCCCAAACACTTGAAGGTGTTTGATATTAAAATCGATGGCTTTATACAGGCCTTGAACTAACGCTTCATATATAGTAGTGTTGTTTGTGCAATAAAATTCAAGTTTGCATGCTATCATAGCTTTTTCCCCTTCTGGGCTAACTAATATGCATCCTACTCCTCCTCCATCGTTGGATTTAGATCCGAAAAAAAATAATTTCCAATATAAAGAGATAACTACAAGTTTATCTACAAATTTTATACAATTAGAAATATTTGTTTGAGAAAAGTTTTCAACTTGCGATACAACATAATTTTCCAAGAAAGGTGAAGTATTTGCATTGGAATTTCCTAGAAATGATTCGACTGAGTAGCTTCCGATGATATTGCTGCTATATGCAACAAGTTCGTTCTCTCCTTCTAATTCTATAACATTATACTTTTGATGCTTTTCGTGATCAACCCTTATTTTATTTGGCTTGCCATTATAGGGAAGCCACATGTGAGACGATTCAGTCTCAAAATAACCATGGAGCTTCTCTGGCCAGTCTCTACTAAGGATTAAGTCGTAGAACTCGGGAATATCAGCTACAAGAATGTCAATGACTTGACACACTTTAGGGTTCAATAAAAGTCTAATGATAACTTCATTAAGTTCCCCTATAACTTTGACTTGGGATCGGTCAAACTGCACAATGCACACAACAAATTTTTGAGGCTGAACATTCAATTTTGCACAAAAATTTCTTGGTAAAATATTGGATGAAGCTCTAGAGTCAACTAAACAGTTGTGTAGATTTTTGTTGAAAATTTCAAAAGTCAACAAAAATGGAGGAGTATGGGATTTAGATATTCCTCCGATTAGAGCAATATCGGTAGGATCTATTCGATCTAGTGAAGTACTAGGGGGCCTTCCCATTTCTTGGGCATCTTGTGAGACTACAATGGTAGGAAGAGGTGAAGTAGGGACTGCTTTGAGTTCTTTTAGTAGCAGCTTCTGTTGATGTTTCAACTTGCTAAGCTCATGAAAGGTAATGTTTTCCCTAGTATTTTTTATATCATCCACAATGTTGTATTCCATTTCATCAGATACTATTAGGGTCTTAACTGGAGGTGAAGAATTTGATTTAAGAGGAGCAGTTTGGGTAGATTTGGATGGAAACTTCTTACCTGTTGTTTTGTCCTTGGGCACTAGAGTTGATACCTTCTGCTTTGGATTTGCTTGAGGTGAATCAACAGGGTTTCTACTCTGGGTTGCAACAGGTAGTGCTTCTTGTGTATCTTCATTAGGAAGGATAAAGTCCCACATTCCTTGTAATTCAACTACTTCTTCATTATCCATTTGTTCTTCAGTTGTTGAGACTTCATCATCCTCCATATCTGATTCAACATTTGATATAGTGCTTGGAGGCTTAGGATTAGTGGAGGGATTCCTTTTATATGGTTTGAAATATTTCTTTGAGGAAGTCTCTGCTACTTGTTTCTTAATATCAACCATTTCATTAGACATGGTTTTGAGGATTTTTTGTAAACCTTCAAGATCAAAAGGATATTTAGGTGCCTTTTTCTTAGATTCATCCCTAAAAGTCACTTTCTTGGATTTTCGTTCTTCTAAAGAATTTTTCTTGTCTAAGGCTAGAATTCGTTTTTCTACAGCTATTGCTTCTTTCATATTTTCTACCAAATTTGGTTTGGCAACACTATCGATGAAAATAGTTGCATTTGTAGGGAGGGCAGAAATGTACCATTCATTTTGGACTTCATCACTAGGCTTTGATGTCGTTGGTATTTTATTCAATAACTTGTTGAAATGAGAATTGAAGTCTTTGATCGATTCTTTAGGTTTAGCTTTCAAATTGGAGAGATCGTTAAGAAGGGTAGCCATGGATCTGTCATCTCCAAATTTGGTTAGGAACTGCTCTTGAAAGGCATCCTAAATATTAATAGAACTTGATGGTAATGAAAAGTAGCATGATCCTACTGATCCTTGTAAGGTATAAGGAAATAATATTACAACTGCATCTTCTTATACTAGTTCATTTAGGTTAATGGACAGCATAAAATTGTTTATGTGTTCCTCAACTGGTAGGCCATTATCATGGTTGAACTTTGGTAGCCACTTTTTGGGATGGGCTGGCAATTAGTGTAAAGGCTCTGCCATTCGTACAACTCCTGGATTTGTCCATGGCCTTGGATGGTTTTGAGCCTTCATTGGTATATGCATAGAGTAAGATGTTCCAATGGTTGAAGGTGATTGGGTAGAGGAGGCTTGTGCTCCAGTACCTGTGTAAATCACGATCTGGAGTTGTGAGTTCGATGATTGACCTTGTGATGAGATGGATGAAATGAATGAGGATGATTGAGGTGATGATGATATAACCTCACTATGGGATTCAGATGGTGTCTTCTTATCCCTTTTACAGCTTGGTAGAGGGAATTCGAATGGAGGGATCCCAAACTTTTCACTTTGTGCTCTGGTCAATCTTTGAGATGAGGGAAACTGAGAAGTAATTCTATCTTGGGATAGCTCATATTATTCTTGAGATATCAAAATTCCCTATAACTTATGAATCATAGATTGGACTTCAGGGTTTCTATAGAAGAAGAATGATTTGGCTTCTATAGAATTTCAATAGTAGATTCTAAGGGTGTGTTTACAACTTCTCGCTTAGGATTCAAAGATTTGGAATGCGATCGAGAAGTTGGAGGTGAGGGTGAGGGAGTTTCACTCTTAGAATGGCATGTTGGTTTGAATTTACTTTCCATTCATAGTTAGGCCCTCCTTCTACCGCCAAAATGTTAAAGCCTTGAAAATTTTTGCTACAACATGGGGGAAAACCACCCAATCCGAACCTTGGTTGGCAGCTCCTTTTCCATTTGGTGTAGTGGCTCTGACTGGGGATAATGGACCAGTTTCCCAAAAAGAGATTTTGATAGTGTTGATAGGGTGATATATGATGTAACGGGAGGATGATTAAGCTAAGTGTAATCTAATCTAAACTATTTGAACTCATGCATATATCCTAGTTTAAACACTAGTAAACTATAACTATGCCCGGGAATAAAGTAAAGTATGTGATCTACAATAATGTCCTATAGCAATTGGTAATAAAGATCATTCAACTGCAATAAGAAGTGAAATCGTTTAACAATAATCATTTTGGATAAATAGTTAGCCAAAACGATTGTGAAAGATATATCGCATATAGAATCGTTCATATATTTAACAGGAAATTAAAGCAAACACCATACAAAAGTGCAATAATGCTAACCAAAATTCAAACTTTCATACATAAAACAATTAAAGAAAAGATATTACCTGATACATAAATAAAACAGGATCACAAGATAAAAGTACCATATATGATAAGTTGTGCTCATGTGTTTCAGCAATATCAACCTAATTCGAATCAATCCAACATCATCTAAGAGTGAAAAAGTGCAATTTCAGTAGAACATGCCAGATATAAAAGAAAATAGATCATGTTCCATTCATTCCACCAGAACCTCCTCAAAGGTACAGAAGTGCATGTTTTGAAGAATGTTTCTAATAAAATTTCTAGACCCCTCTCCAAATGCATGAGAGGGGTTTAAATACTAAAGTTATAGGTCCCAAAATAGATTATTACAAAAATAGTTGAGGAGGTTTAAATGACCTTCCTCAGATTATGCTAAATAAAACTAAAAATAAAAATAAAACAAGGTGACTAACTCCTTTGCATTTGATCCTTAAGATCACAGATATCTATCATTGGTTTGAACTATGTCAGTTGGCCAATCGCAGATTTCAACTGTCCAGTAAATATAGCATCCACCAGTGTTGGCACCATTTTTTGTGTGGAGGTAGTTAGGCATCGCAAGGTCATCCACTAGTTGTATGGTTTGACTAAGAATTTATAGTATGCTTCCCAGTTCAGCTTGCTCGTTTGCCTGATCACCTCCTCCCTTTCCTTTGTTGCTTGTCTCCATTGCTGCTCTAGTTGATTGCCGTTTGGAAGAAATCCTCATATAGATTTTGCAACCAGGTTGGCACCATGTAGATTTTCGTTAGTGGCTTCAATGATGATGTTTGTTGCTACTGTCACGACTGATGTTGCCCTTTCTGCTTGCCTGAGCCGAGAATCCCAGTCTGCAAATAGAATTTCTTTATGTGATTCATCCAGTTTTGGCAAATCGTCCTTTCTCCCATCTTCTGATTCTTGCCAAGTAATAAAGTCATGAATCTTTTTATGGACTTCGTCATACTCGAGCCTCATGTCGATGACTTGGCTTGTTAGCTTATCATTGGTCTTGCAATAGGGATTTATTTGTGAGATTTCTTGGCACAGAAGTTCCTTTTGTTGCATCAGTTGGGTGTTAAGGCTGGCTGCTTCTCTTACGAACTGATCAATTTCCGGACTGTCTTTATACTTCTCTGTCATAGCTTGAATCCACGCATCCTTTTCTACTAGGCTAGCTTGATGTTGTATTTGCATCTATTCAAACTCCTGCTGTAGTTTGGCAATTTGTAACTCTGCTTGTTGGTTAGATTTTTCTTGCTCTAATTGTTGTTCCAACCGCAGAATATTTTGTTCCTTTTCTCTTAGTATCATTTGAACCTCTGTTGCTTTATTAATAGTTTTCGTAGCATAGGCTCCTGCAAATTGTGACAGTCTCATAAGGTTCTCAAATGGGTCCATGGGAGAATCTTTCCAGAAAATGTCCATTGGTTCATTATCGGGAGTGGTAATAGCTGTAGCATCTAACTTTATTTTATTTCTCTACCTTTTGATGACAGCTTTATGGGTAGGGCTATAAAACACATCTAATGGGGCAATTTCCTCATTTCTCAAAATAATTTCAGAAGTGTGGGTGGCAGGAATGAGCTCCACATCTTGAGTGCCTACAGTTTTCTCCACTGTAATTTCTTGAGTTGATTTGTGCTGTGGAGTTTGTATCTCAGATGTTTGTTCCTCTGTATGGAGCTTCTTATTAAAATTATCCCATTCTTTTTCTAAATCAACAACTGGGAGTTTTGCTGACTAAGTGGAAGTAGAGGGAAGTTCAACCTGTTTCTTTGTTGAGGTTTGTTCGGCTGCTTCTGTGGTTTCAGATGTGTCCCTTTTGGACTCTCTGTTTTTATTGCCCCCATTTTGACATTGTAGCTGTGATTTCTCTAACTCACGAGTAGATTTTTCTTGGGACTCTGCTTCGAAATTTTCTCTAGAGCTTTCATCTAAGCTTACACTAGGAGTTGGCTCCCTTATTGGTTCAATCTGTAGCAGGTCCAATGGGACCTGTAATAATATCCTTTCCCTATATTCACGGAAGGCTTCAAGATCATCTGGGGAAAAGGTAGTTATGCCATATGCGTCACTTCTGAAAATGTCTCCTTTTGTAGGAAGAGGTCATCGAAGGCATCTTCCTCATGGGTGAATGGTTTCACTTTCACCATAGTAGTGAAATCTTTGGCTGTTCCATTTGGGTCATATTTTCTTCCTGGGAATGTAGCCAATTTCAGAGATTTCATAATCTCTGCTTCCTTGCATGCATGTCCAAAATCGTGTAGTACAAATGCACCACACTGCAATGGAAATGTAGGCCAAATGGCCTTTTTCCGTTCCTTCAATCCTTTTCTCAGACCACCTTCCCCTGCTGTTTGGTAGGTTATCTCCCTGTCCATTAAATTATCGGGGACATAGTATGGGAGGACATGTGGTGAAGCAATGCTCCCAAATACTCTGATATATGTAAATGTCTCCTCCCCAAACCATCTAGGTAAAGGTAGGATATCTACTTCGGCTTCTCTAGAAAATCTAGGTGCATTCCTGTTGTAGACTTGTTTATGAATAGGTAGCATATCTCCCTAACAAATTCTATAAAAATGGGGACGAAACTAAGATTTCCACATACTCTTATGATATATTTGGATAAGAAGCGAGTCTTGGACAGTCCACTTCCATCCCCTGATAGGAAATTTGGAACCAAAACAGATAGCGTCCATTATATAGGCACTCATGAAAAATGGAGGGTAAACCCTATAAGAGATACTCCTCTTTCTCCTATACTCCATTATGGCTTTCACCAAATTATCAGACAAAATTTGGGCCCAATTCATTATTTTTGCATTTACGGCTGCATCTATTAATGGCAGCCATTCTGGGGAAAATTTATTACTATTGTGCTTGTCGAACATTCTACTTAGCATGGGTGTTAATAAACTATGAGGGGGAGAGATAGATGTTGTAGAATACATACCCATCTTATCCATTCTGATCTTGCCTTCATTTTCAGTGCAAGTTTGTGTGACGTCTGCTGGGTCTTCATTCTCCTTAGCAAATTTCTCGAGGAACTATTTATTGTAGAGATTTTGTGGCTCTGGTAGATTGCACATAAGCCACAGATTGTCCAGTGAAAAGGATCCCATAACCTCCTGCCTGCTATTCTTGAATTATTTGTCTGAGACGTCCACCTGATCAATTATCCACTTCACCATATTTGTATGTGGAATTATCTTCGGCCTCGCGGCTATGCGATGTAGAAATGAGCATGTTGTTTCGAAGAAGGAGGCATTAGAGGAAACATGACCATCAGCTATGGCCTTTGTTACCAGAGGTCTTGGTTTCTCTTCTTCTAATAAATCATACATGGCCTCCCATGTTGAGGTTCCTCCATCTTTGTTGCACGTAATGTCAGAGAACAGAGGGATCATTTCTGGTTTTTCAGACATGGTTGCTTTTCCCCTCTTTGCCATTGCTCCCAACAACTCTTGTTGTGGATTATTCCTAAAAATGGAGCGAAGCAAAAGCTATCAAATAAACACAAGTAAAAATGAACATAAGAATGAATGATACAGATGACTTTGAAAAGGTGACAAGAAAGGAGTTTTTATTAAACGTGAGTGAGAAGATATCGTATCACATCAAAGAGCTTTTCAAACGTAAATTCCATTAACCCTTAATAAATGCCCACTAATGGTTCCTTATCCATAGCTTTATTGCTCATTAATGTTTTGCATTGTAAGTCGGGAAAGAAACTTATTAGGGTGGCAAGATTTTTATCTGAGAAAATGACGATTTTGTGATTTGCAACCCCATATCGTAGATCACATTATCGCATTTCATGTGTGCACTTTCTTTCCCGTTCCTTTGGTTTCTGTGAAATGCAATATGCGGGGTGTTCTTTATTAGTTTTCAAAGCATAGCTTATTTGATAGGGTTTTACTTGTAAAGCCTTTCTTCGTCGCATAGCAGACTTGAATGTTTTTATAACATAATTAGCAATCGGGTCTGGGGTCCCATCGCATTTTGCAATATCACAAGGTTGATAAGTTTTATGGTCTTTCTTAAGGGTTTCCAATGCGATGCAATAAGGGTGAACGCATCATCACGATATCGCATATCGCATGGTTAAAGATAGTTTGTGAAGGTGTTGTCTTTGCAAGTGGTGATATGGAATGTGGGCCTTACTTTAATAAGAAATGTTTTTAGGACTTAGCTCAAAATGAAAAGTCTAACAGTTTCAAGGTTAAGCGCGGTAATCCCTTTTGATTGCTTTTCCACGAGCTTTGGTTGTTAACACGGCTTTTGACACACTTGATCATGCGATATGTGAAAAGGCAAGAATTTGCTAGCTTTTCAAAGGGTTGATATCTTGCTTTATTCCAAAAAATAACAAGAAAATATCTAAATGTTAAATTTATTTTTTGGAAGGAATTTTTTGAGGGTCCCCGTTTATTAATAGAATATTAGCTATTATGTTAACAAATGAGGGGGTTGTTGAATAGCACAACAGGTTGTAACCCCAAATTTTATGACTTCACAAACTTTGTTTCTTAGTGTGTAATAGAATTTGATAAGTAGAAAAATATGGTTCTTCTCGAAGAAATGGTAGAAATCTTGTACACCTAATACCAACCCTTTTTAGAATAAGTTTACAACTATCGAATCCACACAATGTTTTCAAAATTGTTGAAGCAAATAGAATTTATCAAGGGTGAAGGAGGTTGTAGTGAACTTTTAAGAAGTTTTCTAATGAATCCTTCTCCCACTTCAATAGATGTTGCTCAAATTTAGGTAAATACATTAGTTGATCCCTACAAAAAATTTGGATGGATTTTGGCAATATTTGCTAGTTAGGATTCCACTAAACATGTATGTAGATATTTTCTTTCCATTATTTCTCATTCAGTAAATGAGAGAGTTATATTTGACTAGGTTGATATTATCTCTAATGGGAATTCCTACCAAATGAGGAATTCAAAAATACAAATTGGTCTCTTCATGGCTTCCTTTTTTATTTTTGCCTTGGTGTATGTAACTTTATTCAAAGACATCCATGTTGCTGAAAATGTGAATATAGATGAAGAGCTTGCTCAATTTTGGTATCTAATATTGTGGAAGCACAAAGCTCCCTTTCACTTTTATCAAATTCAAAATTCTTTTGTTATATAATTCACGAAGATAGTTTTTGGTCCTAATACAAACATACTCTATAATTAGGCTCAAAATTTTCTTTCTGAAAAGGGCATCATCGAATACCAAGAGAATTTTTCCTATATTGGACTCTTTGGTTTTGAAGGAAAACCCAAGCATCCACCATATTACATTTTTTATAATAATAAAAAATACCGTTGAAATATGTTGATACTACAATTATTGGGTACATTTCCTCAATAAAAAGAGGGAAAACAATTTATTTCTACTCCTTTCAAAATTGGAGATTTTAGAGTAAATTCTATTGTCCATATCAGATGAAATTACTTCATATTTTGACACATTCAAAATGAGGCAATTCCACCCTTGCAAGGGTTTTGACCCACATGAAATATTCTTTTCTCATGTGTTTTCCATTGAATGTTCCTCAAGTTTTAATAAGTAGTTAGAAGAAGAAACTAGGGATAATTGAAGTTTAGAAGAAGAAGAAGAACATGAAAATAACCCTCTCCATCATGACATTAACATCCTAATTAATACTAATGAAAAATAAAAGCAAAGGGGGAACCTACAACCATCATTGATCATAGTTCCCCCAATAATTCTCATAAAATATCTTCAATTTGTAAAAGCCAAGGACAAGTAAATATAATTGACGAGAAGAAGACTATTGTAGAAAATGTTGATGGTGGAGGAGGTGAAGACCCTCTAAGAAAATTGGCCGAGAGATCTCATACCATTTCTACTAGTTCAAAGAGAAAAAGGAAAGAAAAAAGGAAAAGTTACTAAGGAATCACAAGGAGAAGAAATTGACTCTTAAAATATGGAGATTGATACTTTCATTAAAGTTCCTATTTTGGGCTAAAAAGAAAATACAAATTGGAAAAGTCAATGTAAAGAATAAGAAAGTAGTAGAGAAATAGAATCCTGACATCAATATTGGAGAAATCAGAGCCTCTTGAGTTTTAGCAAGCTACAGGGGATGTTCTTGAGTATTCCATAAATGAGCATGAAAGGGAAATCCGATTAACTTGAAGAAAAGAACTAATGGGTTGGAAGCTACTTTATTTCCAAGACCATTATTTTTTGGACCATGCATTGAGACCCACTGAAGAAATTTTTGAACTAAGATTAAAAATGAAAGAAGGATCTAGTCTAATGGTGGAGATTAGAGCATGTGTGGCTAAAAATATTAATAAAAGACTTGTTGTAATTTTACAATAATGAGAACTAACAAAAATTTCACTTATTGTTGCTTCTAAAATTACTTCTTATAAAGATATTTTAGAAAAGGATCTAGAAGTTGATAAGTATTTTATTGAAAATGCCTTAAGTATTTTCATTGCTAAGGTCTTCAATATGAATGAAATGGAAAGGAAGGAATAGGATGTTTCCTCAAAGGCATGGCTTAAACACTTAAAGGCTTGTTGGGACAAGAGAATCAATTCTCTCAAATAATTTTGTTGTTGATTGTGACAATGTTACTGGAAAAAAGGACTATTGTATTCTTTAAGCTTGTTGGCATCGTAAAGGAACTAGATGACCCACATATGGTAATAGATTCCACACTAACAAAAGAAATGATGAAAAAAATTGGATGAAATGTGCATCTCTCGGGCTAAAATTCTCGAAACAACTAAAATTTTTCAAAGGAAGATATTAAAAATGGTTAGTGGATTATATCAACGAGAATGATAATTAAGAAAACATAATACAACAATTGAGTGCCAAATTAAAGGAAGTTAGAGATGAATTCTCCAATATTCGAGTGAAACATGAGATAACCGTAGCATTATTGCAAGATTTCATCAAAAAATGGTTAAAAAGTGCTATAAAAAATAATTGAAGGCAAATTAATTTCAACATCATAAAGACAGTTGGAGTAGTTAGGTTTTCTTTCAAAAGCACAACATTAAATAGAGACTTCATCTGTATTTCCCCTCACACTTGAAAAGCTTGACCAAATAATGATTCATCTACAAAACTTCACAACAAATCATTAAATCAAAATGAAATTAAATAAGTGCAGTGGAAATAATTCCTAGAGATACATTTATTATCCACTAGAAAAATTATTTTCCTAAAGCAAATAATTAATTCTTAAGCTAATATGAGATAGATGCATACTAGCATAACTTGAAACAAGCATGAAAGAAATAATGACATGAGCAAATAAATAGAAGCATAACAACAAGTCAATGATTTACCACACATGCAAGGAGAAGAACACCATCACGCTTTACCCCAAACACTGTTGTGTTATATTGTTTAACTAAGAAGTTCCCTTAATTGAGTCTCCCCACACATTTTCCTCAGTCAACATTCATTTACCTTTTTGTTTTAGAGTCAATCTAAACTTGAAGGTTGTTTCTAACTATCTTCTCCTTTGTCTTTCTAGTAGGTCTTTTCATTTATGCAATCCACTAGAGCCCCATCTCAGTCCATTTGGACGAACACATTTAATTTATTTCATGAGCATTTATAAACTTATTATTTTTGTATATTGGAGTTTCCATGGAGAACTCTCAAGAGCTCAAAATTATTATGATCTTAAGACTATGATTTAAAGTATGGATTTTTAGCCTATGTCTCATTTTAATCTTTATGATATCCAATAAAATTTCAAGTTTAGTTCTTTGTAAATGTGGTATGTTTTCTTTCATATTTCTCAATGATATGGTGTGTTCTATTTACTACTATGTTGGAAAAAAATATCTTGATCTTACTTTTATTTTTTTTTCAATCTTACATTATAAATTCCATTGTGGATATAATGTCCACTTCTATACAATCTTTTATTTTATGTGTCATAGTGGGATTTTATTCTTTTTTAAAAGAGGAGTACCACCTCTATAAAAACAAGACGGGAAGTTTTTCCCTTATTATACAATATTTTATTTTATGTGTCATAGTGGGATTTTATTCTTTTTTAAAAGAGGAGTACCACCTCTATAAAAACAAGACGGGAAGTTTTCCCCTTAAATATTATTTTGGTTACTTTAGTTAGTTCCATCGATCAACATCGTGCTATGAGAAGGCTCAAACAAATAAAGGAGTTAGGGCCCACCAAAAAGATGTTGGCCTCATCACCCACATCTGAGCCCATGGCAAAGGTGTTTGGCATTCTTTTCCCATGGTTGCAAGGCTACTATATGAAGAGTTGCAGGCTCCGATGGATAAACTACTTACGTCCAGATCTAAAGCTGGGAAACATATTTGAATAAGAAGATGATATTTTCATCAAACTTACAAGCTTACAAGATACAACATGCACGAATGTAGATAATGGTGATAGCAGTAAAACCACAATTTGTATGCAGACGAAAACCTACAATAGTTTCTTGAGTGTGTATACATAGATGGTGGTGTATGACGAGCATATTAGGGAATTTTTACAGAGCTAAGGCGAGTCAAGGATCACAAAATTGGTCGCGAGCTGATTGACAAGTATGGAAGGACTAGATGAGGTAGAGAAACATGGAGTTAACAAGCTTTGGTACCAGTGTTAAAGATAACTCCATAATTGGATACCTTTCATTAAGCCTTGAACCGTATTTAATACAATAGGCAAGTGACTCTTAATTTCACCTTCCAAGAGATCTTCCTACCTTATCATATTCATAATTATTCATATACTTAATATTTACAATGACACAAAAAAATTATAGGAACATGTGTTCAACAAAACCTAGGGAGGAAGGGTGACAACGTTTTCTTGCAACCAATCAACAACATCTATGTATGTATGTATACATTCTTTTTTCTATAGGGGAAACCTTCAAGGCACTTCTCTTCATTTTGAGGATGGAACCCTGTTGAAAACCCTAGATTTTTTAGGGCACAAAGGCCATGCCAATAACTCATGAATACATCATATATAGCTCATAAATAATTAACTCACTAAGAGAAAACATGTTAGAAAGTGGGATTTAAACCTAAGTGAGGAAAGTGACAACTTTCCCTCACAACTACTTACACTACACCAAATTAACTTTCTCTCCCCCTCTCTTTATGTCTCTCTCCCTACAAACACACATACATATGTGTGTAACTAACAACTAAATATAAAATATATTTTTAAACATAACTCCTCACCCCAAGTATCTTTTCTATTCTTACTTTGGAGTCATTGTACCTTTACCACAAACTCTCTTACCCAATATCTCTTTCCTATTTGTATCGTATATGTTACTAGTGTGTTTCATTCACATCTCATATAGGCCAAATATACTCTAAATGAGGAATATTCATGTTTTGATCCTCAAAAAACTGTTCAAACTCAATAACCGCAAAAAACATTACAACAAAATTCATCATCTCACTTCTTAAAATTAAATATAAACCGAAAAAATAACAATATTCCCCACCCGTAAAAATAAATTCAATATCACAAACAAAATAACTTTATTACTAAATAAATATTATATCAAATACCTATATATATGCGCGCAACGAATTAACGAATAAAAGTGGAAATCTAGTGAACCATTTTAATATGTCGCATGTATGTGAACTTATGAAAAAAACCAATTCTCCCCCAACAAAAGAATATATACATAAAATATATGCATTTGCAAAATGGGCCCAAATATGATTAAACTATACAAAGTCAATGCTTATTCACAAAAACCCAAACACTTCCAAAATAATTATACGCTATCTACATTTGTAAAATGGGCCCAAATATTATTATACTTTATTGTTTACAATAAAGTATGATGCCTTGAAATGTGAAAGGGGACAACTTTCATTCCAAAATGGGTCCAAATATGTATAATAATTAATGAAAATATACATTTTAAACAAATAAAGTATGGATGCCTTAAGAAGATATTCCTCTCCTTTGCTGCTGGACACAAAAGTATGTAATTATCTTCCAAAACTTTTTGCCTGATATGAACTTATATTTATTTTTAATTGTTTTTAAATGAAGCATGAAATTAAGTATATTTTAATATTACTATGGATATTTTTTATATTTATTAGTATAAAAATTGTTTGTTTAAATTAATGGTGAGTATATTTTAAATTATCATGTTAAGATATTTAATAATATTTTTAAATATTCCTGTCCTTTGCTGCTGGACACAAAAGTATGTAATTATATCTTCCAAAACTTTTTTAGATACAAAATTATATTTATTTTTAATATAATATTTTAAATATTCCTCTCCTTTGCTGCTGGACACAAAAGTATGTAATTATTATCTTCCAAAACTTTCTTTAAGATAAAAAATATATTATTTTTTAATCTTGAAATTAGGTATATTTTAATATTATTATGGATATTTTTTTATTATATTATAAAAATTAATATATTAAAATTAATGTTGACTATATATTAAAATTATTATGATATTTAATAATATTTTTAAACAAGGTATTCTAACTTATAAACGAAATAAAGTGGTTTGGTACTTGTTTTTAGTGAAGATCGGAAAACATTTTAGAGGTTGAAGCTTTATATTGTCATCAGGAGCTAGAACACTGATTCTTATTAAATTAGTCTTGGAGACCATTCTAGTATTTTGGATGTAATTATCTTAGATTCCTAAAGGAACTCTGAATCGGATCCAGAAAGGTTGTTGTAGTTTTCTCTAGAGAGGCTCAAAGGAAGACAGAGTTTTCCCATGGATAAAATGGGATAGGATAGCGCTCCCCAAAAAGTGGGGTGGTTGGGGGCTAAAAAGGCTACTTGTTTTCTCTAAAGCTTTAGCTGCAAAGTTTGGTTGGAGATTAATCTCTTCATCCAGTATGTGGAAGGAAGTAGTATACAGGAAGTACATCTTCCCTAGGTCATTAGAATATTGGATTAGGAACCCCAGAAGAAGTCGTCAGAATGTTTCTACAGTCTGGAAGGCAGTTATTGAATCTTTCATAATCATTGAGCAAGGGTTGGCATGGAAGGTGGGATCAAGGGAAAGGCTTAAGATTGGTCAGAATCCATGGACATGGTGTGGGAACAGTTATTCTTCCTTAAGAGATGGCGAATTTTATATTTGCTCAGGGTAAACATACATTAAATCAAGTAGTTGACTCAGCGGCCTCCACTATTTGGGCCCGAGGATGGATGGATTCCCAAGCTTTAAATCTTCATGAGGAGTGGCATCAAAGATGGGATAACTACAGATTAGTGTTAAATATCTCTCACGCCAGGCTTTCTGTAGAAGAGGATGAATTACAGTGGATCTATTCTCCTATTTGAGAGTATCAACGAAAGGATGGTTATATTTTCATTACGAAGGATAAAGAGTGGGAAAACCTTGCTTAGTGGTGGAAGTTGATTTGGAGACTCAAATGTCTGGAAAAATCCCATCTATTCATCTGGTGCCTGATTGAAAATAAAATCCCCTCAGGTGAAAACCTGAAAAATAGAAACTTTGTTAGGCCTAGTTGGTGTCCCATGTGTAAAGTTGTTGAGGAATCTGTCGATCATCTTTTTGTTGTTTTTCCATTTGCCACTTATATTTGGAATTAGGTTTGCAACATTCTCTCTATAGATTGGCGATGGCTTCGGGACTCGTTTTATTAGAGGTGGTGGAACAAGCTCAATCTAGTGAAATTAAGAAATCTTTTGCCTATAATCATTTGGGGTATATGGCTCAGTAAGGACCATCTAATTTTTCAAGAATCAACCTCAAATATATATCATATAGTAGCACAGGTTATAACCATATATGATCTTCTCCCTGAGGAAATTGAAAGGAATAGGTCTTGAATAGTGATCGAGGAGTAGGTTGACATCTCTCGCCCTTGGGCTTATTTCGATGGCTCCTCCCAAGAGGGTGGATGTGGTAGAGGAGCCATTCTATACATCATCAAATTTATAAGCTAAAATCAAGATTGGGACGAGGCTCTAATAACTATGATGAATTATTGAGTCTTAAGCTTTCTTTTCTTTTTGCGGTTGAAAAAGATTGTCGATGAATTCAAATATTTGTTGATTCCTATGTGATTATAAATTGGTTCAATTAAAATTTTATATGCCGCATGTACAGACTTAGGTCTTTATTGGAGGAGGTCCTTTTGATAATAAAAAAAATGATTATGTTTCCTGTCAACATATTTACAGGGAGAAAAACTCAATTATTGGTGAACTTTCCAGTGCGTGCATGCATCAAGTTTGGGGGACATGGCAGATCTCAGAACAGATCAATGATGAGCACTATGAATATTTCCATAGGCCATTCATAGATGGCATTTAGGAGGATGGAGATTTTTCAGATTTCCACTTTTTCTGCTACAGGTTTCCATGTTGATTTTCATTTTGGTATCCACAGGCAGTTTGTTATGTCATATTTATATTCACGAGTAGTTAGCCAAATTTGGATTTCATTGTTTTTTAAATGAAGTTTGTTTGTATATGAACATCATTAGACACATCAGATCTCAAGTTTCCAACCTGTATATAGCAGACTTTGTGTAATATTTTGGACTCTACAACATGTAATTTTCATTTTTCTTTTAGTGGAAATTATGATTTTCCCTTAGGGAAAAAACTTATAGATGAAATAGTGTTTTTCAGGGCATTTTTTCTAGTTACTTTTAACCAAATTCAGACAAAGGTTTTTAAAAAAATAATTTGTATAATTCAAGTGCCCAAGGGCTTTTTTAGGGTGTTGAATCCATTTGTGTATTCAAAAAAGTATGTTAAACAATAAGAAATCACAATCTTGATTGAAATTGTATCAACGAATTCTGAGAAAAAGGCTATTGTGTCTATAAGTTAGTCTATGCCTTTTAAAAAAATCATAAATTTGCTCCATGTGATATATTAACATTGATAAATTATAAATATTATTAGTTTATTAAAAAATAGAATAAAAAATATTTATTATAATGAGAGAAGTGGAATTATAACAAGCTCAACTAGAGTTATATCTTTTGAGAAAATGATAAATGAAGGATAGAAAGTTTATATGGGGTTGAAAACAATTATAAATAAATGGATGTTTGGATATGGGATTGCAAAAACTACACTTTGATACTCTCGTTATTATTGTTGTTTTATATGTATGTGAGGTTTAGGGATGTTGTATCTCTAGATAGTCATGGAGGAAGATAATATAGATCCAAAAGAAATATATAACATCTAAGCTCAAGATAAAAAGAAATATGCATTGACACAAGACTTTCTCACATTGAAAGCACGGTTATGGCTAGGTATCTTATATATAAGAAGAGGTTAAACAAGATGGAATACAATAGGTTTCCTAAAATTATTTCTAACTATAACCAAAACCAACTTTGGCTTAAACGAGGATGGCATAAGGATTCCCAGTCTTGGCTAGGCCATTAGAGGGTAAAGGAGGAAACCCTTTTGTAGAATAAGGATAATATTAAAACTATCATTACATCAAAATTTAAGGAGAAATTGTAGGCTGGTAAGGAGTTAGAGGGAAAAGGAAACTAAGATATTCTACGGAGGTGATCAACACAAATCTCGAAAATTAAAATTCTCTCTCTATCTTAATTAGTGTATACAAGAAAATAGGCATTGCTAAAATAAGAACAAATTCTCCTGAGCTCCATAGTGAAACTAGGCATTGTTGGATTCCAAATGCATCGAAGTGTGAAAGAGTTTGTCACCTTTGTGACACTAAGAGGGTTGAAGATGAAAAGCACTTTCTTTCAAATTGTCCACCTATTCTCGTATTAGATATAAATTTCAAAATACTTGTCACGCTACCAACTTCTTCAACCTTTTAAGCCAACAAAAATAGGGTGATCTTGGAATGCTTCTCTTAATGCTTTTAGTACATAGAAAATCATTATAAAAAATTTTGAGTGATCTCTTACCTTCTTAAGGTTTGATAGATCATATTAAGTCTTAGTGGACATTCATCATCATATCTTTCAATATGGTCAAGATGTGTAACCTAACTTAATGGAAATATAGTATAAAGTGGTAAAAAATAAAATAAATAGTAATAAACGAAAACAATATATTGTATAAATTTGTTTAAAAGTTAATATATTAATTTTAAGTGAACTGAATTTACAATTTAATAATCATGATGATTAACCTCCACTAAAACAAAAATGGTTTATTGGACCTTAAGAGGGTAAGAGATTACTCAAAATTCTTTAGCATTTTATTTATATCCTTAAAAAGCAATAAGAGAAACATTCCAAGATCACCATAGTTCTATTGATTTAAAAGATCAAGAATGTTGGTAGTGCAGCAAATATTTTGAAATTTAGATCTAATGTGAGTATAAGCGGGACAATCTAAGAGAAAGTGTTTTTCATCTTCAACCCTCTTAGTGTTGCAAAGGTGACAAAATCTTTCATCTTATGGTGTTTTGAGAGTCGACCAACAATCACTTTCACTAGAAGCTCATGAGAATTCATTCTTATTTTAGCAATGTTTATTTTCTTCTTTACACTAGTCAAGACATATAGATATTTCTTATTTTCAAGATTTGGGTTAGCAATCTCCTTAATAATTTAGTTTCCTTTTCCCCTCTAACGTTTATCTCCCCACATTTTTTCTTAAATTTTGATGTAATAATATTTTTAGTATTGTCCATATCTTGCAAGAAAACTCCTTCTTTAACCCCCAATGATATATCTAAGCTTGGGCATCCTTATGCAATCATTTTTTTTAATTTAAGATTGTGGTTTTGGCTCAAGTTGGAAGCACATTTAGGAAACCTCTTGTCTTCTATGTCGTTTAACTTCTCCTTATAGATAAGATACCTAGTCATATCCATGATTTCAATGGGGGAAAGGATTACTTCAATGAGCAGGATATGTTAGGGAATATTTCTTTTAATCTTGAGACTGTAGGTTATAAATTACTTGTATATTTGTTCCATATTCATCCATGACTCTATGGAGATACTGGAACCCCAAAACTCATGATGGGCCTCCAAGTTAGCTATAATTTAAGGCCCATCTGACAATCCTTCGACACATTTAACCTCTTGCTTTGCACTTGATGACATGCTTTTGAGATATAATGTGTTCATTAGGAAGGTTTAGAGATAATCGCATATTTGTGCCTAATATTATTTATTTTTGTAGAATATTGTGAGAATATTGGGCGGATTATTAAGATTTGAAGGATGAGATAATCAAGGGACTTTCTCCCTACTATAGGACGGACCAATATTGGATAATAAATTAACAAAATAATATGAAATTATTGAATATATTTTAGAGCTCCATTGATTGAGAAAATATAGGAATGTGCTCCCTGTCATTTAACGAAGATTCCTAGTGTTGGGAACCAGATCCAATTTTCGAGGGATTTTGGAGGGGGAAGTTGCCTCCTTTAAAGGAGGATTCTTCCCATCCATTTTTTTAATTACCAATTCTAATTTTCCTTTGGGGACATGTTTTTCTTAGTCTTCTTGTGGAGAAAACTTATTGTTTAGCAGCTCCATTTTCATTTCTAGCAAGGATGTACTTGGATTGATTCAAATAATCAAGTTTGGTGCCATTTTAGCTTCTAAAGTTTATCTTCTTTCATAGGACTCTGAGTACCCTTGGACTTGGCCATCCTACGAGCCTCAGAGCCTTGTTGTACAATTTTTTTTATCTTCTTTGAATGTTTTCACTTGCATCTTCTATTCTTGTTTTTCCTATTTTTACATTTAGTATTCATGTTTAAATTGTTGTAGGTTATATTGGTTAAATGATTGAAGTGAGTTATTTTGCAGGTTATATATGAAGTCAAAAGCATGATGCATCTTTAGAACAGCCTTGCAAATTCATATTCTCCATTGAGCTACTTGGATTGGTTCTGGAAGTATCCTGTAGAAAAATAGTAGTAATTTTCTGTTAATTTTTAGCACGTGTTAATGAGCTTCTTTGGAGTAGATTCCACTTGTATTTAAGCTTAAAAACATCCAGCTTAATAAAAAAAATTACACCACAACATTTTCACTTAATTAGCGCAGGCATTTGGGTGCTTAGATCAGCCCACTAGTTCATTGCTCTGAAATTTTTGGTTTCTAGTAGTAATTTTCTACTGTTTTTTAGCACGTATTAACGAAACTCCTTTGAGTTCATTCCACTTGGATTGAGTCCTAAAAACATTCTAACTAATAACAATATTTTCGCCATAGCATTTTCACTTGATCATGTTAGGAATTTGATAGGTTAACTAGCTCACTACTTCCTGAATTTATGGTTTTTAGAGTAGTAATTTTCAGCTACTTTTTAGCACATGTTAATAAGGGTATTTTTAGTGATTCCACTTGGATTATTTGTCCCATCACATATGAATTTTATTTTCTTAGGCATTCGGCAAGTCAACTCCAGAAATAACAATCCTGTAGCAATTTGTTTTTTATATCTTCCTTGCCCAAATTCACTCCAATATCATGGTAGAAGTAGATTTATAACCTATGAATGCTTTGAGACCACTTTGGTTGAGATGAGGATTGGTTAGGTCGCCATTTAGCTCTTACATTGTTTTCTTCTTGAATGTTGATTTTTGTCATTAGTCTTGATTTCCTTTCTGCAAGTTACTTTAAGCAAAGTGTGTGTTCCTTCTTGCAAAATTAATCTAGGGCCTTTCTTTTATGCAAAATAAAATAGCTTTCCTTTAATCCCATTTGTTTTCCAGCAAGATAGATTGGATTTGCTTGGTTGTCATTGTGCTTTACATTTTTTGCAAATTTTCTTTCTATCGTTTACTTTCCAGCAAAATTAGAATAGGTTTGCTTAACCTTTTGCAACTTAGTATTAGCAACTTACCTATATCTTTGCTCATTTGAAGTTGTTTCATTGCCTTCTTTCACTTGCATCAAAGGGAGTCAGACTAGGAAGAAGAAGGTCTATGTTTCACATACAATGTCGTCCCCTCTTAAGTATGTATGAACCCCAGATTACTAATTTAAGTCTATAGCCCCAGGAGTTGCAACGTTCTTGTTGCAACACTAGGGCTCATCACTTTTTGGCATCGTTGCCTGGGAGGGTGTCAAAGCAAGCACTCTCTTGTTCTTGAAATGATTCCCTCTTTATTTTCTTCAAAAAAAAATTATTGCATTAAGCATATTTCTTTGAATTTCATTACATTCTCATTCAAAAAAATTATAAAAACAAAAACAAAAAAAACTTCAACTCCACAAACCCCCCACTTGATCATGTGCAGGTAGAAGAAGAACATGTGGCAAAGAAGTTAGAAGGAGGCATGGAGCAGCCCTAATTTTTCAACTCATATCATCAAGATATGAACTACCCCTCCTCTTTCAATACAAGCTATAATGCACAATTTCAACCTTATTGTCCACCTAGCACCGGACCTTGGTCTCCATGGTCTTATCCTTCCCAATCGGGTGATCCATATTCATGGTCTCATCCTCCTCAATATGCCATTCCTCCTTGTCATCCATATCAACACCAACCTCCTCAATGGAGTGATCCATATTTCCCTCAACATCCTCAATATCTTTCATACCAAGCTCAATGTTTTCCATCCCATCCACCTCCACCACAACCAAATCCTCAACAACAACCATTTCAAAGACTCATTTCCACTCAACTACCTGCACAAACATTTACAAACCCAAGTAATAAAGTAACTCAACCCACTTACAATGTTGAGATACAAAATCTCCAAACAAATCATCTTGATCCAAATGATATTCATCTTGGATCGGGAAGAGTATTGCAAAGAAGAAATTATCTTGATCCTATTGAAGGACAACATCCAAAACAAGAAGATCTTAAGGAGACTAAATAATAATGGACCACATTTGATGGAGAGTATCCATTGGAGCCTCAGATTGAAGAATTTCTACCATGCTTATCACCATATCCTTTATGTGTTCAAAGGACCAATCAGAAAATAGTAGAAGATTTGAATGGAATGGAAGAATAAGGCATACAAAATTATCCATATGAGCAAGTGAACCAAGGGCATCACAATTATATGAAATTTTGGTTCCTGACAATCAATAAGTAGGAGCACCACTCCCTTCTTCAGGAGTTCTTGACATCATCAAAGCAGTTGGTCTCTCATATTCAGGTACATGTCAAAGCATATGTTTCGAGCCTACACATGATTTTATCTTTCATATTGTTATGCACATGGCTCCATTGGAAGTATTCTTATTTTTTAAAGAGATTTGCTTTTTTTTTTAAGTAGGTTAGGATAAAAATAAATAAATAAAAATAAAAATAAAAAACTCAAGTGAAAACCTCCTTTGAGGCGCCTGATATTGGATCACTGATTGAAAACATCCTTGAGGCAGTCAGTGGGTTGGAAAGAAAAAAAAAAGAGAGAGAAAAAAAGGAAAAAGATCCTAAGTGAAAACTTCCTTTAAGGCGCCTAGGCAGACCTATTGGTTGAAAACCTCATTGAGGCAGCTAGTAGGCCTAAAAAAAAGAGAGAAAAATGAAAAATAATGAAAAATAATTCTTGCTCTAGGTATATATCTTTGATGAACATAGGTGCTCTCCAACCTCTGCAAGCAACAAGAACAAGTTAGCACCATAAGAAAAATCTAATAAAAAATCTAGTCAACGGAAGTCAAACTTAAGCTTTCACCTCCTTTTCCCAAATGCTCCAATAGGACCAGGACCATGTCAAACCATCACCCTCTTCAATTTCCAACATCCACCCATCATTCCCAAGCCGTTCCCATTCATTTTCCTCATTGTCCTAAAGTGCTACAGAAAAGTTCTATTTTGCTACAAGATTGCCAAAATACACAGGGCATAAATTATTTTGACCATATCTCAAAAACCATCCATCGTTTTAATGAGTTGTTTCATGGAGAGATGCATAAGTATGATGGTAACATGCTAAAAAAAATGAGTCAATCCAATCTACCATTTGAGAAATATGAGTTAAACAAGTTTGCTAGAGGATTGACATAGAGTGTTACAAGATTGACACAGAGTGTTATAGGATTATGATTGATATCGAGAGAAGGGTTAGATCTTATGTTTTCTTTGGGGGAATGAAAAAAGAAGTCCACCACGCCATTATCATCCATCCACTTAATTATTTATTGTTTCCGCCTTCATTCCACTTGCCATCCATAAAAATCCTAACCCTTCACCTACTTTCCACCCATTTCCATCACACAAAAAACTCCATATCCATCATTAACAACCTTCTCATAAATTATCAAGATTTTTGAAAACCAACACTCATTGAAAAGTGTGATCCTAATGGGTCTATATGACTGCTACACGAAGACACACAGTCCTGTAGCAGTATGCATGAAACCTACAGGATCACATCTGAAACATCAAGCCAATAATTCTGAGCATTATGAATTTCAGGAGGCTCCAACATTAGTACTTACCAGCTACAAGATCCCATTAATGGAGGTACATGTTTTCTGATCAACAAAGTCAAATAAATTCAATTAGCAATGATCATTAAAATGAATTCTTAAAGACAGAGAATGGATCAACGAAGACAACAAATTGAACCTCAAAGGGGACTCATGCAGTCTCATCCATATTCTATAAACCTCATGCAAGCATCAAATGGTATAATCATCAGTCGCAGCTCATAAACATGAGCATCATCAAGTAGGCTCAGGTATACATATTCCTAAACCTTCCTTTTAAGCGCATCTTAGTTTAAGAAGTGCTATCAATGCATGAGAGAAAGGTTTTATAAGTTAAGGATGGGTAAGTGGTCTCTGCCACCTTTGAAAGTTAACTATAGTTATCTCCTTTTATTAATTGCAAGTGAAAAAAAAAAATGATGTCTACGAAGGGTGGGCCAATGTGGTAGGTAAGGGCCAGCTCATATAGCACGTTGAGCCAACCACCTAACCACCAATAACATAAGTGGGATTGAGCCTCATTTAGGTCATAAAAAAATCTTATTTTAAGCCAAGGAGTCCCATCTACCTAAGTTATTGCTTTGATAAACTATTGTATAAGGGTTACAAGACCTAAAAAGTACTGCTACAGGATCAGAACAAAATGCTACAGGATAAGACAATGTGTTACAAGATCATTTCCAGGTGCTACAGGAAAGTCCAGTGCGCTGCAAAGGAGCCCAATTTTAAGCAATTTCACCCCCAAACCCTCGGATTAGAAGGACAAAATCCAATGGAAGGGTAAGTGCATATTTCTCCTTACCATATGTGAACAAGAAGCCTCCAAAAAAATTCATTTTTTTTAGCAGTACACCTTTGTGGGAAATTTCTAACAAAAGTTTAAGGATGAAAAAAATGAAAAGAGGATGTTTCCTTTGAATTGAGCCTGGTAACAAAGGGAATTTTGGTTGTTTTGGGGTGAGCATAAAATTAGCGTTCCTCTAGGAAATATAAGCAAATTGTTCTTTTTACCCCTATCTCAAAACCCTCATTACATATAAATCTCTAAAACTTGTATCATAAATAAAGAATTACCTTGCCAACTTTGGAAAGTTGTATTAAATACTATGGGGGGCGGATTTAAAAATAGAGAGCCCACATCCAAGAAGAAAAAAGAGAAGAATAAGGCAACAAAAGGAAAAAAATCTTTCACCATCAAAATAAAATTCAAACCACATTGATGAAAAGAGGCTTTCTAAGAGGTCTTTGATCTCTTCTATCTTGTGTCCAAGGCCTAGAAGATGTTATAGAAAGGTAAGAGGCAAAAATTATGCATGAGGTGAAATTTTGGTAAATAATTTATATATTTTGTAATGTGCTACACGATCCTACAGGTCTGCTACAAGATGCTACACGAAGCTCTGCATTGCTACAGGATTTCATTTGAGGGCGTTTTCAGGGTTCCAGAGGTGTCCAAATGGTGGAAAAAGGTAGCAAGAGGTTGTAAAAGGATTTTGAAGACCTTTAAAAACCTATAAATATTTAAGAACCCATCTTGCACAAGGGGAAAAAGGTATACTAATGGTCTCTAGAAAAACTGTGATTTTTTGTGCACAAACAATTTTGGAAAAATGAGTGAAAATGGAATGAAGGTGTCAATGGAGATTGTGTGAATGCAATGGAGAGCCTACAACCAAGCTTGTTAAGAGAAATGACTAAGAAATGTACAAGAGAGAGGCCACTAGATCTATGAATGAGGTACAACTAGGATATTATGTTGCTCAGAGGATGAGCAACACTTTTAGTAGGGGGGTATGATGGGCCTCCAAATTAACTATAATTTAAGGTCCGTCTGACCATCCTTCAGCACATTCAACCTCTCTCTTTGCATTTGATGACATGTTTTTGAGTTATAATGTTTTCATTATGAATTTTTAGAGATAATTGCAAATTTGTGCCTAATATTATCTATTTTTGTAGAATATTGTGAGAATATTGGGCAGATTATGAATATTTGGAGGATGAGATAATATAGGGACTTTCTCCCTACTATAGGATGGACCAATATTGGATAATAAATTAACAATATATTATGAAATTATTGAGTAGTGTTTGGAGCTCGAGTGATTGAGGAAATATAGGAATGTGCTCCCTGTCATTTAATGAAGATTCCTAGTGTTGGGAACCAAATCCAATTTTCGAGGGATTTTGGACGGGGGGAGTTGCCTCCTTTAAAGGAGGATTCTTCCCATCCATTTTTTTAATTAGAAATTCTAATTTTCCTTTCAGAACATGTTTTTCTTAGTCTTCTTGTGGAGAAAACTTATTATTTAGCAGCTCCATTTTCATTTCTAGCAAGGATGTACTTGGATTGATTCAAATAATGAAGTTTGGTGCCATTTTAGCTTCTAAATTTTGGTTTCCTTCATATGACTCGAATTATCCTTGGGCTTGGCCATCCCAAGAGCCTTAGATCTATGTTGTACAATTTATTTATCTTCTTTGAATGTTTTCACTTGCATCTTCTATTTTTGTTTTTCCTTTTTATGCATTTAGTATTCATGTTTCAATTGTTGTAGGTCATATTAGTTAAATGATTGAAGTGAGTTATTTTTAGGGTTATTTATGAAGTCATAAGCATGGTTCATCTTTAGAACAACCTTGGAAATTCATATTATCTATTGAGCTACTTGGATTGGTTTACTAGTTCACAATTTTGGAATTCCTGGAAGTATCCTGTAGCAAAATAGTAGTAATTTTCTACTAACTTTTACCATATGTTAATAATATTCCTTCGAGTCGAGTCCACTTGGATTGAAGCTTAAAAATATCCAACTTAATAAAAAAAATTAAACCACATCATTTCACTTGATTAGCTTAGGCATTTGGGTACTTAGATCAACTCACTAGTTCATTGCTCTAAAATTTCTGGTTTCTAGTAGTAATTTTGTACTATTTTTTAGCGCATGTTAACGAAGCTATTTTGATTCATTCCACTTGGATTGAGTCCAAAAAAAATATACTTAATAACAAAATTTTCCCCATAGCACTTTCACTTCATCAGGTTAGGCATTTGATAGGTTAACTAGCTCACTAATTCTTGAATTGATGATTTTTAAAGTAGTAATTTTCTATTATTTTTTGGATTATTTGTCCCATCTCATTAGCATTTTATTTTCTTGGGCATTCGGCAAGTTAACTCGGGAAATATCAATCATGTAGCAATTTTTTTTGAGATTTTCCTTTCCCAAATTCACTCTGAATTCATGGTAGAAGTAGATTTATAACCTATGAATGCTCTGAGACCACTTTGGTTGAGTTGAGAATTGGTTAGGTCACCATTTTGCTCTTACATTGCTTGCTTCTTGAATGTTGATTTCTGCTATTAGTCTTGATTTCCTTTCCTCTATTTACTTTAAGAAAAGTGTGTTTTCCTTCTTGCAAAAGTAATCTAGGACCTTTCTTTCATGCAAAATAGAATAGATTTCATTTAATGCCATTTATTTTCCAGCAATATAGATTGGATTTGCTTGGTTGTCATTGTGTTTTACATTGTTTGCAACTCTCCTTTTTGTCATTTACTTTCGAGAAAAAGTAGAATAGGTTTTCTTATTATTTACCTTTTGTAACTTAGTATTGGCAGTTTACCTAGATCTTTGCTCGTTTGAAGTTGTTTCATTGTCTTCTTTCACTTGCATCAAAGGAGTCAGACTAGGAAGAGGAAGGTATTTTTTGCACATATCATTTTAGCCTCTCTTAATTTTGTACGAACCCCATGTTGATAATATAAGTGGATAGCCTCAGGAGTTGCAACATTCTTGTTGCAATATTGGGGCCCATCACCTCACATCCAAATATTAT
Source organism: Pinus taeda (assembly GCA_000404065.3). Taxonomy (NCBI): domain Eukaryota; kingdom Viridiplantae; phylum Streptophyta; class Pinopsida; order Pinales; family Pinaceae; genus Pinus; species Pinus taeda. Next base: position 109,561 of record APFE030990978.1, read on the forward strand.
AGCAAGATTGATGAGAGTATATGAGAGAAGTTTTTTAATATCTCATATCCAAATATTTGCTAACTTACAATTGTTTTTGAACCCACAATAATATTTCAATCGTCCATTTATCCATTTCTCAATGCGATAATTCTAGTTGAGCTTGTGATGGATATTGATTCCAAAATATTTGTATGAAGGAACTTCCTCCAAGTTGTTGTTGTCATATATGAAAGTATCATATGTGATCTTTAAGGACTTAATTATCATGAATTTTGTTTTTTCAGTATTAACAATCATTCCCATCTTATTTAAGAAATTTTGGAGCATTCTTAGTTGCTTTCCATGGTGGTAATGACTCCTCTCTAAAAGAACAATATCATCATCATAAAGGAGAATATCTATGACTATACTAGTGAGTGTGCAACGAACCCAAACTGCATTTTATAAACACTTTTCTAGCTTATCAATATATATGCCAAAAAGGGTAGGGGACAAGGGACACCCTTGCTTGACTCTAATGTTAAAATTAATTTATTTTGACCAACCCTCAATAGTCCTCAAATTCAAAATAAAATTATCATACAAACTCATCACAACAACCCTGGACTTTGGAAGAACCATGATCTCTTACAACCTCTTCCATAGGGTTTTCCTAAGAATGGTGTCAAAACATTTTCTAAAGTCAACGAAACAACATAAGAGATCAATGTTATTATTACAACACTCCTATGTAATGATGATAAGAGTAATAAGGTCGTCCAAGTTGAATGGTATCTCCAAAACCAAACTTGGTCTTTAGCTCTTTTATCATGGCTTTCTAGCCATAGGCTAATATTCGTTTCCAAAATATTTGTGTATAGCTTGGCTAAAATGTGGATAATAATAATGGTCATGTAACTAGAGGGAATTCTTTCATCCCCACTTTTAAAGATAAGTACAATGAGATTATGTGTTTGAGGCATAGGGAAGCTTTGTTTCTCTACCAAAATAAATATTTTGTGTATGCGAGGGATGAGGATAGGCCCTCCTATTTAAAAAAATCCTGCTTGGTAGCCTTTAATGTCCTTAACTTTCCCAGTTGAAAATCACTTAACCCCAAACTTAATGTCTTCTAGAGAATAAATTTCATCTATAAGGGCATTCAAAATGGTGTCCATGACTTTAGGGGATTCATAAAGATTTTACAGGTGGGAATTCTAGTTCTTCAAGAGAGTCAAATTATTTTTTTGTGTGTTATGAATTAGAATTTTCCTCTAAAAATTCATGTTGACAAATCTAGGTGCAACTAGATTAGGTGTTTTCTCTTACTTGAATAACTGCTTGTGATGTATTTTTACTTATTTGATTAGCTTATTTTTTCACTTGATTATTATTATTGTTCTCTATCATCAAACAACTATCGAACCATAAAGATCAATTAAACGAGAGGACACAAAATGTAGGCTGCAAGCCAGGGCCAAAACCTCTCCTCTTGAGAGGAAAACCCACAAGAACTCTTCTCTTCTTATATAACTTCAAATGATGAATTCCAAGACCTATGACCCTTGACAAAGACCCCTCAAACACCATTCAAACTTCTCCTTGAAGCACTTCCTTCTCACAAAGTCAACTCTAGTCAAACTTGCCTTGTAGTAGTTGCAACTTCTTCTTCAATTAAGATTTTGAACTTATAACTATGACTACAATTTCGGCCTTCCTTACCTACAATTTTCAGCTTGCCTTTAATCCCTATAATTTTGCACGTGTGATCGGGTAGAATTTGAGTGCTTCTCCTCTCGCTTGCCTTGGGCTCATCTTCTTTGAATTTTAACTTGCATGAATGATCCTTTGCATGCTAGATTTTAGCTCTTTTAAGGTCTACAATCCTTCACTTGAGATACCCTAATTACAGTTCACACATTTGAGAAATTATCTCCAAGAACAGTCCTCCATAACCTTCATTCCTCCTTCCTTTTGTCTCTCCTCTTCCTCGATGGCTATTCCTTGTCTTTTTGTGCTCATGATCGAACTTCCTCAGCTGATTGGATGTCTCAAAATGAGGTCAAGGTACGCTTTATATATAGGATTCTTAAGTTGGTTGAACAACCCTTCCATGAGGCTGAATTGTCACTTTGTAGGCCAACTTTATCTCCTTTTATGGTCGAGTTGTTGCTGCTTGACAACAAGGTCTTAGAGGGTCTTAGCGACAGTTTTGACTTTACAATTTTTTTTTCTTTTACTTGATACAATAAGCCCAAGAGGGTCTTCCATGCATGAAAATGTCTTAATTGACTTGTTGAATCAATGAAATGCCTAGAAGCACTCAATGGTTGTGTCACCTATAAATCAAATAACCTTGATCATGAAACCCATGCATCAAGAATGACAATAAGAAATTTCTTTTCTCTTCAATGTCAAATACATAAAATCATGATTACATATGTCATTACGAAGACCGAACCTAGTTACATGTTTAAACACTCCCTCTTCACTAGGGAGGTATTCATACTCTATACAAGGTACTTGGACATTCTTATGCTAAAGAATTCTCATAAGAAGAGTCAGATTGGTAAGCCATCTCATAAGCTATTATTTTATCTTCTATCATTGCATCTCATCATACCAACCAGCATTGTCACATAGCAAGGCCTTGACTAACAACTCTATCTCTCCACAAGATCAAAGCACAATGTTGGTAAGTCAATGACTGATAAACATTGTCATCATGCACATACCCCACCCGGATGTTCACAAGGTATGTCATTCTAGGATAATTCATGTGTTGCAATAACACATCCTCAAGGAATTTCCTCTTCGACTACTCTTACTTATTGGATGCCCTACCACATCCTCAAAGATTATCGGAAACCAGATGCTTACCTAATCCTCCATTCTTTCTTTATGACATGAAGACAAGAATGATGTGTCTATCTCTCCCTTTAAACTAGGGAGGATCTACTCATTCCTATAAAAGGAATATGGGACTTGCTCAAGATCCCTCTTACTTATGGACTTGCTTCCAACAGCAACTATCTGCTCTTTGGTGGAGATCATGGTACTATCATTTGCTTGTATGGCTCCTATTTCTACATTATGTCATTAACTGCATCTTCTTCATTATGGAGCCTTCTTCATCATAACTCCTTTGTAGGGATTCGACCATATTTTTCCATCACTTCCCTTCAATGAAACATAGGGTTGAACCAATAGTTATGTCATCATTCTCTTCATAGAGAAGTGATATTCTAGTCCACATCTGGGTTTCCTTCATACATCTACCTCTGTTTATTTCAGGATCTTCCATCCAATCTCATGATTACTAGTTGTAGGTGACATCTACAAATCTCTTTTCGTAGCCTTGTTTCAACCCAACCAGATGTTCGAATATCAAATCGAACTTCAAATCAAAGTTATCTTTTTATGATGGTTTACTCATGACATTATCTTTTTGCAACTTCGACATCATGCACATGTATGAACCCATATCCAATGAATTTATTACCAATATTCTTTTTTTGTAGTATACATATCAAGGTCTTCATACCTTCTTCTTCCATGGAGATGTCATAGCTAATTCTTCTAGTTATCGAATGTTGATCACTTATCTTATTTTACATGACTATAGTTTCATATTTCATGAACTCTTCTTCCTTTCTTCACATATTGCTTCCCCAACAACTTCTATACATAGTTCCTTCATTATAGCAACCATAATTGTCAAACACCTTATCTTCCATATGAGGTCATATTATGTTGATTTCATCTTATCAATATGTAGAATATTTCAAGGCACATTGTCTACATGCCTACATGCATCATTCTAATGGAAGAGATCCTTCTTCTTTTATCATGCTCATGAAATAGGTCATTAAACCATGTTATTTGCAACTATATGATGACATGACTTTATCTAATAAATACATACATACCTCTTCTTGCTTTTGGTCGTCTAGACTTCCTTCTAGTAGCTTCCTTTCCTTGCTTGAAGATGAAAGTACTTCAACCAACTAGACATGTTGCACTCCTTTGTCAGCACACCATCATCCTTCTAAAGAATGAATCCCATACAAGGTGGAATGTAGAAATCAACGAGACAATTTCTTCTTCCAAGTAAAGGTGACCCTTCTTATAAACATTCTCATGGAGGATCTCGATGATCCTCATTTTGAAATGATCCTTTCTAATAATGATAATGTATGATGACCTTTATTTATCTTCTATCTTGCTAGATTACTTTCCTCCAACCGTATATACTTCTACTTGGTTGTCCTTATATGATTTCAATGGAGATGCCATTTCTATCATGATGACTATTATATCCATGTAGACTTTATACTTCATCAATCCTTCCATGCTTCTATGATGATGTCATCTGTATCTTTATTTAATGCATCCTATCATACTTTTGATGCTTCCTATCATTTTCTATAACTGAAAAGAACTAAGTGAAGGAGATTAACACAGTCATAGTAGAGATCTTTCACTTCTTCGTTTATTGATTTCTTCTTTTTTATTTTTCCACTTCTTCGGTAACACGGGCTTCAGTTCTTTCCTTTCTTTTCTTGTTGTCCTTATTGAGTTTAGGACAATTCCTTTTAAAGTGCCCATATTCATTAGGTAGTGAATTGAGCACAACAATGGTCATTTATTTATCAGACATTATTTCTCCTAGTTCTTGTAGTTGATATCTTATTTGTGACACCCTCATAAGGTATGAGGTTATCCCTTCTTCCTTTAATACCTTCATTTTGTATAATTCGGTTCTCAATAATATGACTTCTCCTGCAGTGCTTACAGAAAACAATTCTACCAACTTCTCATAGATATCCTTCGATTTCTCCAACTTTGCTACATAATGGATGAGGGAATCCTTAATTGATTCTATTAGGATTATTTCAGCCTTTATTTCCCCTTTCATGTACTTTGATAATGTTTGAGATTTCTTTTGAATGGTTAGGTGATAGATCCATTTACATATTCAATAACTTCATTCTCTATGAGGATCAAATCCATCCTCTTCTTCCATGCAATGAAATTTGATGATCCGCCCAGTATGTTTCTTTCCTTGCAGAATGAAGTCACGTTGATAGTACATTCAAACATAAATATAAAGATACTTACTTATCAAGTGAAGATGCTCCTAGGTGATGATATCTTCAATTTGATGCCTTCTTGATTATGTTGATTCCTTGATGATGTTCTTCAAGGATGTTCGAGATGTGATCTTTGATTCAATGTGAGAGAGATCACCTTGATTTCTTTTATTATGATGGAAATGCTTCTTCTTTCTTCCTTTGGATGTAGAAATGTAGAATATTAAGACTTCAATATGCTTCAAATATGTATTCCTTCTTTCTTTGAGTGGAGGTAGGGTCATTGAGGCATTCTTCTCCTAGTGATGATGTGATCCTTGAGATGATTACTCCTCCTTGGCGCTTCTTAGTTTGCTCAGACCTTATGTATCCTTCTTTCTAAGTGGATAATCTTCAAGTTGCCTCTTATTGTATTGTCACCTTAGCTTTGATACCATGTTGAGAAATCTAAGGGTGGCTAGATTAGGTGTTTTCTCTTACTTCGATAACTGCTTGTGATGTATTTTCACTTATTTGATTAGCTTCTTCTTTCACTTGATTATTATTATTGTTCTCTATCATAAAACAGAAACCATAAAGACCAATGAAACAAGAGGACACAAAATGTAGGTTGCAATTCAGGGCCAAAACCTCTCTTCTTGAGAGGAAAACCCACAAGAACTCTTCTCTTCTTATAGAACTTCAAATGATGAATTCTAAGACCTATGACCCTTGACAAAGATGCCTCCAAGACCAAGTCAAACTTCTCCTCGAAGCACTTCCTTCTCACAAAGTCAACTCTATTCAAAATTTCCTTGTAGTAGTTGCAACTTCTTCTTCAATTAGAATTTCGAAATTATAACTATGACTGCAATTTTGACCTTTCTTACCTGCAATTTTCATCCTGCCTATAATCCCTATAATTTTGCATGTGTGATCAATCTAAGGCAAAATTTGAGTGCTTCTCCTCTTCTCTTGTCTTCTGCTTATCTTCTTAGAATTTTCACTTGCATGAATGATCCTTTGCATGCTAAATTTTGGCTCTTTTAAGGTTTGTGATCCTTCACTTCAAAAACACTAATTACAATTCACACGTGTGAGATATTTTTCCTAGAACAGTCCTCCAAAACCTCTGTTCCTCCTTCCTTTTGTCTCTCCTCTTCCTCGCTAGATATTCCTTGTCTTTTTGGGCTTATAGTTGAACTTATTCAGCTGATTGGATGTCTCAAAATGAGGTATAAATATGCCTTATATATAGGCTTCTTAAGGTGGTTGAACAACCCTTCCATGACACTGACTTGTCACTTTGTAAGTCGACTTGATCTCCTTTCAAGGTCGACTTGTTGTTGCTTGATGAAAAGGTCTTGGAGGGTCTTTGTGACACCTTTGACTTTACAAATTTTTTTCTTTTCCTTGATACAATAATCCCAAGAGGGTCTTCCATACATGACAATGACACAATTTCCTTGTTGGCTCAATAACAAGCTCTAGAAGCACTCAATGAGTGCTTTACCTATAAATCAAATAACTTTGAGCATGAAACCCATGCATCAAGAATGACAATAATAAATTTATTTTCTCTTCATTGTAAAATACATAAAATCGAGATTACATATGCCGAACCTAGTTACATATTTCAACACTTCTTAGGATCCAATTTCGATAAGTACAATAATTTCTCTTGATTTCTATTTATACAGTACCTTTTCTTCCTTTTCATAAGAGTTGTGTACATATTTATCTTATCAATATATTTGTTAAGTGCATACCTAATTTCTTTTTAGACAATTTTACAATCTTAGTCGTGACGATAAGCCACATTGGGTGGTTTGAAACACATCGACCCAACAATATGAATGTGATTTTTATCGGAAGACTTTCTTGAATTTTACTATCATTATCATACCAAAGGTTTTTTGTCTTATTATTCTTTTCAGTTTGCACCTCGATAGAAAGCTTGTTAATGGAAGCAAAGAGGTTGTAGTAAAACTATGATAAAGGTTTTTCAATGTTATCCTTATAAATAAGAGGTGTAAATCCAAATTTAAATCCTCTAAGAAGAGATTAGTTTTACCTTTGTCAAAAATTAGGTGCCTTTGATTCTCAAAATTCTCTTGCATGGGGATCTTTTCAATGGAAAAGTTTAGAGTTAAGGTTGAAGGTCCGAGAACCAAATCAGACTCCTAGTAATTTAAAAGGTCAAAACTTACTATTTGTTTGAAAATATGGATATGATATATCACATAATCCATGACATAACTACCAAGGCCATTAATGCAAGTCATCTGGTTGGAAATTGGCCACTTGATTATTCCATTACAAATTATTAGGTCTTGAGAACTATAAAGCTAGACTAGCTTGTACCAAATAAATTCTCGGTGAGGTCTTCATAGTTTCTTTTGTATCTACTGGCTAAACCAAGGTGTGAGGTCTTTAGAGTTTCTTTTGTATCTACTAGCTAAACCAAGGTCCTCGTCAAGCCATAGAGGATTAGGACTAGAATTGTTGCTTAGAAGAATAGCTTGGTTAGATGCAACTCTAACATTAAAGTCTTGTAACAAAATAATATTACCTCCATTCCTTGAACCATGAATGTAGATTAAAATAATTAAATTTGTTACATATAAATGAAAAATAAGTGGGATTAAAACCAAAGTTGTTTAGTACTCGCCTCTATTTTTTTCCAGGGAAAACCCCATATTTCATATTCAAGATAAAAGAAAAATGCATGCCTCAAGTGTTATCAACATTGTCCAAAAAATGAGAGTTTATAAGACCTCCTTTATCACAAAAGTTTTGACTACATCTATACCTTTACAAAAAAGTCTAAAAGAGAATCGATAGGAAATTGATTATAGACCACAAAAGTTGATTAGATTAGTATAAGCCAACAAAAATATTTTGGATTGTACATAAATAGACCAAATTACCAGTGTTATAATTTTCCAAAATAAATTTTAAAATTCATATAAGATAACTTACCTTCTAATCAACATTAGAAATTTCCTCCGACATAAAAATAGAAACCTCTAGGCTTAATCCTAGTTCTGAGAGACCATACGTATTTCGCTCTATGTATACATGTTCAAAGTTGATTTTATGGAAAAAAGAAGTCGATCTTTTTAAATCACAAGCCAAGGAGAGAATTGAAACATTTGAAATATGAGGTAGTACTCTCATGCAATTGATTAATAGGAATGAGTCCTCCATTACTTGTAAAGATGGTAGATGCAACTTTAAAGAAAAATTCAAAAGAAAAAAGAGCAAGTTGACCTCACCCATTGGTAACTCTTCCAAAATGAATTCGAGAGGTAGAGAGGAAAGCCCAAACTCGTCATCCAGTCTTGTCCCCTATATGCGCTATTGGAACAATCTTGGGCTCTTGATTGATCTATATGAACCTTGTTTGGGGCCCTTGGCGCTTTAACCTAAGAATCAATGGTGAAGAAATGCAAAAAACTAGATCTATGCCAAATAATGATACGGTGGACAATACTTTTCCTCATAGATAATGCCATTCCTTGCAATACAAATCACCCAAATTGCTAGGAAGTGAAGAGCCCTCCACTTTTTAACCCTTTCTCTTTATACCATTTATGTAGGCAAAGCTCCACAAACTTTGCCATAAGGACTTTACACCAAAAAAATCCCCAGTTTGACCCATACTTGAGAATACTAACACTTGGGGAAGAGATGCTCATTTATTTCATTAGTAGCTTGACATAACATATACATGTCCAAACATTCTTTCCCTATTTTAATTAATTGACACCAGGTAAGAACTTTGCCACAAAGTGTCATCCACATAAAAAGTTTTTCTTTGGATGTACTCATCGTCTTCCATAGTTTTTTTCCACCACCACTTAGTCCTCCCTGATTTTATCGATAATTTCCCACTAGCCAAGTACCTCCCTCTTAAGAAAATATTTATAGAACTAATTGGGCGCCATGTAATAGGTGGTTACCAACTAGAATGTCCTCGTTTACAAATTTTAGAAGTTAATGAAACTTTAGAGACATATTAATATTATAGTATAATATGGTCTAAGACACACAGGTTAATGCTCTTTAAGGATAAGAAATATATGCTAATTTGACTAACATGCTAAGATTTAGTCTAGTGCATATTACAATCACATAATCCATGGGATAAATGACTGCACCAATAACCGTATCATGGCATTCGAGAGATTGGCTTTTACATATTTTAGACTAAGATAGAAAATGCTTAATGTCCTTGAATAAACTCAAACAACTCTAAGAAAAAAGTTTGACAGCTCTCCAATTTCTAATGGGACTAAATCCATAACAAAATGCTAAAGCATATGGAAGTTAGCAAAAAGTTAAAAATAATTGTATAACACACATTTTTTGTGCAACACTTTCAAGTAATTTTAAAAGGTGAGAAGTTACAGTTTTTTTTTAAGAGAGAAATAATTTGCAACCTACTTGGTAATGTCGTTATTGAGTTTAAAGCAATGACTCTCCAAGTCATTAGTCTTCACTCAAAACCCAATCCATGTTTATTCTAGGGTCATGAATACCCTTAGACCACTCTTACTAGATGGAAAGTGTCGTGTAAGCATTTCACAACTCTTATATGCCCAATTTTGGCCATTTAGAATAAGTTTATAAGCATATTATAGGACTATAAAGTGATTTCAATCCATTCTACCAAAGTCAATAGTTGTAAAGGTTGTGAGGCTTGAATCAATTGTAGCGTCAAACCACATGGATTGATACCATTCAAATGCAAAAACCCCATTACAAATTAACCTCATGTCAATGAAGAAAGACATTAGGAGTTAGGTGGAAGAAAAAAATTATTAATCATTTAAACTAGTGTTGAACATTGTTGGAGGATAGAAGTTGACATATTGGCTATCATCTACTTATTGATTAAGAAGATCGAGATTAAACTTTTTTAAATGTCAATACACCTTTATAATCAATAAACTTATAATGGGCACTATTGAAATATAGGAATTGACAGAAATGTTATCATAAAGGTTGTCATCTACTTTTTGATTAAGAAAATCAAAATTAAACTCAATTAAAAATTATAATCAACAAACTTGTGATGGACATTGTTGGAGGATAGGAATTGACATAGAGATTATTCTCAATGTTATAATCCACTTTTTCTTTAAAAATATAAAGATTAAAATTGACTCTAAACTTTATTAACATTTTATACTCAAAACGAATGTCATTATGTTGGTGGTTTTTTCTTGTGCTAACCATTGCATGATGTTAGGAAATTATATATTATAGAGCAATGGTACACATAAGATATTGCAGAAACACAAACATAGAAAATGCATAAAACAAGAGAGACACAAATATATGTTGTTCACCTAGTTTGGGCTATGTCCATGGAGAAACAACGAGTCCTTCCTTTTATAGTATCCAGCAAAATGAAGAGATACAACCTACAGCATATCCACTGTAATTTCGTTTTTGCTCTCACACAGTCTCCTCTCTCTTTCTCACTTAAAATACACAGAAACAGTTGCAATATGATTCCCTCATATAAACTGAGGGTTTCCCTATAGGGAAAAAAACCCTAAATTAACATAACTTCTACCATCAGATCAGTCGCCTAATGAACAACCCATATTGACTAAGAAATCACAATATTTTACAAGGCAATTTTACAACTATTTTTAGTGACCCCCTGACGGCGATTAAACAAGCGACATTGCCAGCCCATTAGGAACTGGGGTCCAATGCAATGATACCTACGAATAAAGAAGATAATCAAGCTCCACATCCAACAATCTCCCTCCTGGAGACTGATTATATCAACTCCACCACTACTTCATTTGCTAGAAAATGCTTCCACTTTGGACCTCGTTGTTTCTCATTTTCATCATCATACTTGAAGACTAATTGAAAACATGCAGAACCTTAGTTTCTTCCTAGTTACAACTTTTGTTAACATATGTGCAAGATTCTACCTATTGTATATCATTGCCAGCTTCAATTGTCCATCTTCCATCACTGACCATATGAAATGGTACTTGAGTTGTATATGTTTAGTCTTGGAATGAAATGTTGAATTATTTGCAAGATGAATGGCACTCGGGTTGTCACTATATAGCCTACCCATCTCCTGCTTCTTACCCAATTCATCCATAAACCTTTGCAACCAAATCATTTATTTAATAGCCTCTGTAGCAGCAACATACTCCACTTCCGTCGTTAAAAGTGTAACAACACTTTGCATTTTTTAAACCCAATTAACAGTTGTTCCATCTACATTAAACACATACCCTATGGCGCTCCTCGTGTTATCTCTATCACTTGCCATAACTGCATCAACATATCCTTGTAGAGCAATGTTCAAACCACTAAAGCATAATGCTTGATTACCTCTCAAGTACCTGATAATCCACTTCACTGCCATCTAATGTTCTTTTCTTGGATTGTTCATGTACCTACTTACAACTCCCACTGCATGTGCAATATCAGACCTTGTGTAGACCATTGCATACATTAAGCTTCCAACCGCTGATGCATATGGAACTTTAGACATATAATCCATCTCTTTTTGAGTCTTGGGACACATCTCCTTACTTAGTTTGAAATGGCTAACTAACTGGTTTTACATTTGGCATATTACATATTTCCAACACCTTTTGTATGTACTCACTCTGAGACAATGTTAAGTTGTGATTTTTCCTGTCTCTAATTATTTTCATACCAAGGATTTGTTTTGCAGCACCCAAATCCTTCATTGCAAATGAATTTGCCAATTTTCATTTGAGCACATTTATTTCCTGCTTGTTATACCCTACAACAAGCATGTCATCTGCATACAATAACAATATAATTTAGTTGCCATCATTTTTCCTTTTGAGATAAACACAATGATTATAGTGACATCTAGTATAACCTTATTCAGACATAAACCTGTCAAATTTTAGATACCACTGCCTTGGAGCCTGTTTAAGCCATACAAGCTCTTCTTCAACCCGCATACTAATTTCTCCTTCCCTTTGACCTCCTATCATGATGAGTGTTGCATATAGATATCTTCCTCCAAATCTCGATGGAGAAAGGTCGTATTTACATGTAATTGCTCAAGATGAAAATCTTTTGTTGCAACTAGACTTAAAATAGTTCTTATTGAAGTCATTTTAACAACAGGAGGAAATATTTCATCAAAGTCTATACCTTTCTTTTGTGCAAACCCCTACACCACAAGTCTAGCTTTATACCTTTTTTCTATATTCATCTTCTTCCTTCAACCTATAAACCCATTTATTCTGCAATGTTGTTTTACCTGCAGGCAACCTGACTAAGTCCCAAGTTTGGTTATGTACCAAGAAGTCCATCTCTTCTTTCATGGCTAGCTCCCACTTCTTCATAGTTTCTACCTGCATTTCTTCTTCATAGCATTTTGGTTCACCAGAATCAGTCAACAATACATACTATAATGAAGGAGAGTATCGTTCAAGGTGTCTACTTATCCTAGTAGATCTTCTAACACCAATTTTAGGTATTTGAGGTGTTTGGTTTTGTTATTGTTGTTTTCTTGTGGTTGCTAACCATTATGATTTTCAGGCACCTTTACTTTTTTTGTGATCTCATCAAGCACTATATATTCCCTATCTTCTTTTTCATGTTATTTTTCCTGCATCAAATCCTTATTCAAGACCATTTCATTGAATATGAAATCTCTACTCCTAATGATTTTGTGATTTTCATAATCATATAAGTGATGACCAAAATCATTAACACCATTTCCAATAAAAGTATATTTCTTTAATTTTGCCTCAAGCTTTGTTATATTTTCTTTATTAATGTGGATGCATGCTTCACAACAGAAAGTCTTTAAAAATGCGTAGTTTACCTTTTTACTTGTCCATGCCTCCTCTGGAATACCACCATCCAAGGAACTTGAATGCCTTCTGTTTATTAGATAAACAACAGTGTCTACAGCATCTACCCAAAATTGTAAAGGCAATCCTACATGCAATCTCATGCACCTTACATGCTCCATGATTGTCTTGATCATCCTTTCTAACACACATTTTTCCTGTGGTGTTCCTAGAACTGTCTTCTCTCTGCGAATTCCATGCTCTGAATAGTACTTATCAAAATATTTGGTGCAAGATTCACATCCATTGTCTGATTTGAGACACTTCAACTTCTTTCCTGTCTCATTCTCAACCAAATATTTCCATTTCTTTAAAATATCAAATACATTAGATTTATTTCAAATACAATAAATCCATGTTTTTCTGGTTGCATCATCAATAAAAGCAATATAATAGAGAAAGCCACCGAGAGATGATACCTAAGCAGGTCCCCATACATCTATATACACAAACTCTAATGTTTTTCTCTTCTTTTCTTTACCAACTCTAAGAAATCTGGCTCTCTTCTATTTTCCATAAACAGAATTCTCGCAGAAATCCAAATCAACATGCTTCAAACGTGGCAACGAATTTCTTGAGTGCAGAATCTGCATCCCCTTCTGACTCATGTGCTCGAACCTATGATGCCACAATGTTGTATCTGCTCCTATAGAGGTTAAAGCATTAACAAATTTAGAAATACCATTGCATAAATACAATGTACCAACATTTTCTCCATTTGTTATTACCAGGGCTCCTTCAGTAACCTTCCAGGTTTTATTTGTAAAATGTAGTTACACAACCTTCATGTCCCAACTGCATTGTTGAAATTATATTTTTCTTCAAATCTAGGACATGGATTACCTCCTTTAATAGTCATTGATTTCCATTTTGCTATTTTATAAAACCCTTACCCATTCCAACAATTTTACAGGTTTTATCATCACCTAGACGAACCTATCCAAAATTTCCTTGAACAAAATCATGAAAATGTTTCCTATCAGGTGTGGCATGGAATGAGGCTCCTGAGTCTACCACCCAGGCATCAATAATATGTTATAATGGAAGAATCAAAGCGTCTTGCAACACATCACATGTCACATTCGCTTCATGATTGTTTTCTTGTTGTGTGTCTCCTTCTTTTACCTTCCGAGACTTACAATGTTTCTTCAGGTATCCTTTCTTCCCACATTTCCAGCACACTATCACCGATCTGGACTTGGATCTGCCTTTCCTTGACTTACTGTGATATCGTGGGCTCTTTCCTCTTTCCGTTTTTCTCCCCCCTAGTCTCTGCAATCAAATCATTACCTGATGTCTCACCGGAGCTTTTCCGCCACATTTCCTCACTTAGGATGGCACTGACAACATCATCAAACTTTAAAGTACTAGATCCATAGACAGAGTTACTTATGACCATAACTAAACTATTCCAACTTTCACCCACACTTCATCATCAAAATTTACCCCTACAAAACTTAACTAACTGGTAACCGTATTAAATTCATTTAAATGATCAGCAACAGATCCACCTTCTGACATCTTCATATTAAATAAACCCTTCATAAGAAATACCTTGTTTGAAGCCAAGGTTTTTTCATATAGCTTGGCCAATGTCGTCATTAAACCCTCTATTTTCGTTTCCTTTGAAATGTTGACTGCTACAGATGCTGCCATACACAGTCGTATTGTTCCAAGTGCCTTTATGTTGAGAAGCTCTCATTCCATGTCTATCATAATCCTTGGCTTCTTTGTCTTTCCGCTCAATGGTAGGCATAGATATTTCTGATATAGATAATCTTCCATCTGCATCTTCCGCAGCGGTAGTTTTAGCCGTTAAATTTCTCAACCCTAAACCTACCATCTTCCGTCATTGCTCCCACTCGAACCAGGAACCCTTCTCTCCTGCGAGTTTATCAACCAAATATACCTTCAGCTCTGAAACGAGTTGTTAGAAAATTATATATTATAGAGCAATGGTATACATAAATTATTGCAGAAACACAAACACACAAAACACATAAAACAAGAGAGACACAAATATACGTGGTTCACCTAGTTTGGGCTACGTCCACGAAGAAACATCCAATCCTTCCTTTTATCTTATCCATCAAAATGAAGAGATACAACCTAAAACATCTCCACTGTAATTTCCTCTTCACTCTCACACAGTCTCCTCTCTCTTTCTCGCTCAGAATACACATACACAGACGCAATACAATTCCCTCATATAAATCGAGGGTTGCCTTCTAGGGAAAAAAACCCTAAATTAACATAAATTCTACCGTCAGATCATCTGCCTAATGAACGGCCCAAATTGACTACAATATTACAATATTTTACAAGGCAATTTTACATCTATTTTTAGTGATCCCCCTAATGGAAAGTAAACGAGAAGTGTTGTCGTCCCGTTAGGAACTGGGGTCCAACGCGGTGATACCTCTGAATAAAGAAGATAATCAAGCTCCACACCCAACACATGAAACCGAAATGCTACGATAAATATTTCTAGGTGAAGAGTTAGGTCACGCTCACATGAGTATTAATGGAAGATTGATTTTCAAAATGGAACTTGGCATAGATTTTATTCACTTGCGTTAGTTTTTATCTATCTTGAATATGCATGAAGGAATGCTCAACACATTGTTTTTTTCCATAATTTTTTGTTACGTGTGTCACGCGGAATCAGTCGATCTTGCGGACAAGACAGACCTTCCTAGAATCTAATGAAGACCTAATGACAAACAAACCAACCAAACACTATCTTTCTCTAAATGCGCTTTAGAAGTAATGGGAAACAAGTGTGTTTAAGGGCCTACCTCATGTCCAATGCAAGTTCGGAGATGCCTTCGCTTCTTTGATCCAAGTAAGTTCCTTTATCACAAACCTGCAAGCACAAACAAGGCAAACAATTAAATAGCACCTGAATATCCAAGATTATAAAACATATTTAACATGAAAGTCAAGGAGTCCATGAAACAAATAGCATAAGATACTTGTTGAGAAAAATGAGCTTGATTGTATTAATTCAAAAGAAAAGAACTTACAACCTTTGTCTTGACGCTGTACAAGCTCCTTCCAAGGTCCAACAAGAAGTCTCCTCTACTTTGACAAGCTTCACTCACTCCCTAATAGGGCCAAAAAGGTATGTGATCTCTCCTCTTAAGCTCAAATAGGAAGTCTTGATTTCACTAGCATTTACCCTCAAAAGTTCAGCTTCTAAACTCTCTGGCCACTGACCCAATGCCTCAATTTATAGTGCAATGGAGATCAGTTACCAGCTCCTCCTTCAAAGGGATAGAGTCCTCCTTCAAAGGGATAGCTCCTCTCAACAAGGGATTAGTTCCTCCTATGATGGGAGGCATGAACCACTTGGAGCGAACAATCCACGTAACAAATGCTTCTAGAAAACACTAGAATTAACCCAAGATGAGTTTTTTTAAGATAAAAATTGCGCCTTTTGACTTTCACAGGGGTACGCACCCTCCCCTTTACATACAGAGCATATAAGTACGCAGGTATTCTGAACAAAAGGTGCGGGCCCGCAGGTAAAAGTGCGGAACCAGAGTTACATTGCTTTTTTGATGTCTTTCTCTCATTTCCAAAGCTTGTTTTGAAGAGCTGAGGTCTGAGACTTGCATAGGAGGCTGGTATAGGTGGTGATAGACCTATACTAACTGCAAATAATCAAGGTGACGATATTTTTGTGTAACAGATTGCCCCCTAAAGTGCGAAGTCTGTAGTAGATGAGGATTTTCATTTATCATTTAGGAAGAGTGAAGTACTTTATCATTTCGAGGATCATCTTGAGGAGAGCCTGGTTGGAACCTGTAAAAACATTCAAATGAAAAATATATATATGAGATCATATCATCGCTGAGCTAGGCATTCCCATACTCAGATCAAAACTAACTAGAAAACTGGCTACTGCTCTGATATAGGAACGATCTTGTAATACATCACAAGTATAGACATATGTAGACACAGTATGGATGCAGCCATCTGTTTATGAATAGTCTACAATATAATGAATACAAAATTCCTCGTAGCTTGGATGGTGGAAACTAGATCCAGGGTCTTCATTTCTACTTCCCGAAATAGTACGATTCTATCCATGCGCATGAATGTGTTGAAGTCGAACATGGTAGAAACCACTTGCCAGTCGATGATGTAAATTGTTAACAAGTGTGAGAGAAACCACCAATAATGACAATGGCTCTGAAAGTACTCAGTGCAATCCATGAGATGTGATTTAGATGTGTCAATGTTGAACATGTCATGAAATCCTTTGATCAAAGGTCAATGATGCAACCTATCATCGAAGGTGGGAAACCTGCCATTAAGGCATGCAGATCCCAAGGTATTGGCGATTTCTAGATCATGTTTCTAGATAAAGAGCTGAAATCGATAGAAAGCGATCCGTCGTAGACAAGCCCACAACACAAAATCATAGATCATGTTTGAAGAAATTTTGTTGCAAGGACTGACTCAGGGATGGTCAGGATGGATGACAGATATTTTTGCAAATGAATGGCTGAGTCGCACTGACCTCTTGAACACATAACGACACAACAGATGGTTTGGTGACAATTGACCCAAAGTTAATACCCAGAAACTGGCTAAAGACTTTCAATGTGGTTTGATCAACTGTTAGGAAAAGGATTTCCCAACCCAGGTGAATGAAAATGTCGTGTTCAAGCGTGGTTACAAAGTATGACAAACAGGCTCATTTTTCTCTCTTTTCCCCCACCATTTCTGGCAAGTACCTCTTTATTTTTTACAAGCTTGAGGAGGATAACATATGCTTGATTATAAGTTCATCCTTTGGATGAGTCCAACTTAGTTTAAATTCGAACCCTAAGAAGGAGTGGTCCGTTCCTGTTTGTAATTGAGCAGGTCCTTTACTGTCGAAATTTAACGAGTCTAGTATAGGAGAAACTCAGCATTTTTCATTTTTAGAGAGTCTAAAAAAACGAAGACTCCAGGGTTGACCTTTTTCATAAATTTGTGCTCCCAAGGCCGAAAAAGTATAAAATAATACTTGAGAGAACCGCTTGATCTTTTACGACCAAGGAGTACTTTTTGTTTTATGACCAACATCAAATTTGAAATGACAAAAACCCGACAATATTTTCATGTTTTTACGGTCAGAAAAGGGCTGTAAGAGGACCATCTTTTTAGTTCCATTTTAACGAGCTTAAAAAGAAGAACTTGGCAACCTTTTCATGTTTTAGGAATCATAAAAGAGCTTAAAGGTGACTCTAATGTTTTTTCGTTGAAAATGACCGATTATGCCTGAAAAATCCTTTATCCTGAACAAAAACTCAAACGTTATTCATACCTGTTTAAAAATGGGTAAAAATGTCGCAAAAAACACCTTTTCAAAGTGGAACATAAACAAATTTGGAATTTATTTACCCAAAAAACATATAAAAAGGACTTTTTACCATTCATTTTTACCGTTTGAGATTTGGGTGAGAAAAAAGGGCTTTTGACCAGAAACTTCCCGTGAAGATTGCGGAAAATTCGTCTGTCGGAATTGAACGATGTCTCCTCCAGGTAATCCACATCATCCTACTCTTCATTTCTATCCATTTGAAATTGTTTTTTAGGGGTTGATTTTTCATTTTTAGGAGGTTTTTAGGTTTCAAAACCCGCGCTCGGGGGCCCGCGGGTTTACCACACGGGACCCGCATACCCCGACTTTTTTGCAATGGGGCAAAATTCAGGGGTACACACCTGCCATGAAGGCAAGGTGTGGGCCTCACGCACTGTCCCTAACAAGTGGGTGCATACCCCGCGCAAAGGTTTGTAAAAACCTAACTAACTCAAAAATTACCCAAAGAAATCAATTTTATGCATTCTAATTCACCTTTTTACTTGGATGTAGGATAAACATCATGCTTGATAGGCGAGAATGAGAGCATGAGGATGTAGACCTCGCCGCGATGAATCATCAACCTTCGATTGATGCATTGAAGGCATGTGGCTTATACAAATTCTGGGCCATACTTGGCATGAGGGCCTAGGTGGACTTTTTGCTGTGACTGGTTGATAGATGGAGTATACAGGACCAGTGCTTCTTTATTGGTGGGCACCAACTCGAAATCGAGCCAGCAGATATATACTTTTTGACTGGTTTTCCTAGGAGAGGTGACATTTGACTCTATTCGGGGCCAGGGTAGGTCGCCAGTCTGTGGAGAGCCTCCGATTAGAGTACTGCAACGTCCAAAACCGAGACAAAGGGATAGATATCAAAACCATATCCCATTCTGAACTTGGTTATTGGGTTTATAGTTACCAGACTCTGCGGTAGCGCAGCGCTACACATAGCCATCGGATCCCAGATGCGGATGACAGTTGATTACTTTCGAGGCACCATTTTCAACTGTTGCGATGCTGTGTTGGCCAATGTGAAGGGCCAACTGACCAGGGCCAAAAATGGACAACTAAAGACTTTTGGATATGGTGCTATAGTTGTGACTTTTGGTTTGGAGAGGGTTCCAATGTTGATCCCGCAGAACCTTACTGTTGGAGCTGGGCTTCCTCGAGAGCCCAAACTGATGCGATGGGTTGCAGTTATGGCCCGTCATCTTGATGAGGGGACCGAGGTCGTTCGGTTCAAACCTCAGTATTACCAATGGTTGGAGAGCCAGGTTTTTTCTATCCAGGACTTTCCTTATGCTGGGGTTGATTCTCGTGGGGACCCAGACATGGCTCCTCCACCAGGAGAGAAATGGGATGACTCAGGTAAAATCATTTTCAACATTTTCCTAATTTAATTTTTTTTTTGTTTTTATATATCGTCCCAAAACTGATAGTAGAAGTTTCAAATGCAGATTTGGGCCCACGGCGAGCAGCCGCTCTCCGACCTTACGAGAGGAGACAACCAGTTGCACTAGCTCCAACCCCATAGGACGAATCAACAGAGACTTTGGTCGAGTTGGAGAGCCATCTAGAGCGCCTTATAGGAGACATTCCAGAGACCAGCATAGATGGCATCCCTCGTTGACTTCAGCGCTATGTGATTGGGGTCCCAGGACCTTTTAGGAGGTTCCTTTGTAAGGTAGCCCGTTTAGTGGTTTCGTATCGAGATCATCACCAGTGATGGGATGATCACCTATTGTAGTCACATATGACATTTTGCTTTTTGTGCTTATCATTTTTGCCGATCATAAGGAGTTTTTCAACCTATGATCGAGGACGATGTATATTTTGACACACTCCTATGTTATATGATATCACTATTACCGGATTATCTTGTTAAACATGTTATGGAATGTTTTTAAATTTACTTGTATGATTATTGCACATGTCTATTTAACATTTGAGAAGCAATTGCATCTCCTAATGTATATAAAGATCTTGGAATATGTTGATATTCAATATAGTCAAATTCACGTTCCAAGAGACGCACTCTCAAAAATAATCTTAATAAAATTGGATTTCTAATGGCGTATACTCTATTAAGCTGTAATACAACGAGTTCAAAATCTAACCTCACTATCAAAATCCGAATCCCAAATGAAATAGATTTAGATAATAACTCAATCACTGCATTATACTCTGCAATGTTGTTTGTTGTTTGACCAAGGCTTACCCCATGCATAGATACCAACTCGTCGGAGGGCGAATAGATAACCCAAGCTACGGAAGAAATATTTCGTGTACTACGACAAGCACCATCAACGAAACCAATATATGTTTGGAGAGGCATCGACATCTGCGACATCAAGAGTAAAACCAAGATAAGCGAGAATAACGACAAAAACTCTCTAAGCTAAGCACACTTTTTAATCTAAAACACACCAGCTAGAAGGAAAATTAACCTAACTACAAAATCTCCACACTCATTTTAAGCATAATACCTCTTCAGGTAAAGACCATTTCTGGGTTTACCTAAAGAGACCCCGTCAAAGTCTACCAATTCATAGGCCCCTTTTGCCAGCTTTCGCTTGAAAATATAGGGACCATGCCACATAGGCATGAATTTTCCAGCGCCTAATTTATCATTTTCCTAATCGTACAATAAGACTAGATCTCCTTCTGAAAAATTTCGAGGGGTCACATTTCGATCATACTGAGCTTTAATACGTTTTGCATGAGATTCGATTGCTAATGCAGCATCGCGTCGATTCTCATCTAGCTGAGCCAAGTATAGAAAACGTCTTTCCTCTTCGGAAGTGGCTGGAAGTAATTCGATGGCCATTCACAATGACGGGATTTCACACTCAATAAGTAACACAGCTTCCAGACCATAAACTAGTTGGAAAGGAGTGAACCCTGTTGACGTTTTTACTGAGGTTCGATATGCCCAAAGCACTGAAAATAGCATGTTATGCCAATTTGACTGATGAATCCCAATGATTCATTGGATCATGATGACGAGAACTTTGTTGATGGCTTTAACCAGGCCATTAGCTTGTGGATAATAAGGAGTTGAACTATCGTGACGTAAACCAAGCTGGCCTGTAAATTCATTCATCATAACGTTTTGAAAATGACGCCCATGATTAGTGATAATCGCTTATGGAACACCAAACGTAGCAATTATATGATTGAATACGAAAATCGCAGCTGTTTTTCCGTCTGTCTCAAATGTAGGCATCGCCTCGGCCCACTTGGTAAAATAATCTACTGCAAGGATAATATACGCATGCCCCTCAGCCGAGTGAGGGTTACATGTAATAAAACCGATACCCCATTTGGCAAAAGGACCAACGGAAATTATATGGTGAAGAGGAGCAGGTAGAGTGCGCATCTTTCGATCAAAAATTTGGCAGTTGTGGCATTTTCGGACTTCAATACAATCTTTAAACATAGAAGGCCAGAAGTAGCCATCGCGCAGTATCTTTTGGGCTGTGGCATAACCAGAAATATGACCGCCACATGCTCCAGAGAGACTGTCATTTAGGACCCTTTCAGCTTCCTCATGAGTCAAACAATGTCGAAAAACAGAGTCTGCCCCACGACGATAAAGAGTATCTCCAATAATTTTGAATTGTTGGGATTGGAATCGTATTTTCCGACGTTCTGATCGTGAAATATCTGGCCAAAAGGATTGGGTTTGGAGATAAATGATGATATTCCCAAGGATTTGTCCGCAATGGGCTCCTTCGCCATAGTTTCCATGTCAGCTCGCTGGAAGTCACACATTAATTCCGCAAAAACTAAAGATTTCTTTGACTTAGATTTTTCAAACTCCAAGTCGAATTCCCGCAGGATGACAATCCATTTGGAGTACTTTCCCCCCAGCAATTGCTTGGTCAAAATATAGATCATAGGGTTGCAATCAGAAATAACTGTAGTCTTACGTAGTAAAATTTAATGACGAAAACGTGAGTATTTTAGCTCGGTTGGATTTAACGTTCGACTAAGGTAATATATCACATGTTCAGTACTGAATTCATCTTCCTGAACTAACACCATTCCGATGGTGGAATGGGAGGCGACGAGATATAAGAAGTAATCCTGGTTGTAGTTGGGAGGATGCAACAACGGTGCATGGGTCAACATGTGTTTTAGTGCATCAAAAGATTTCTCAGCTATCTCGTCCCAAAAGAATGAAGTATTCTGATTCAACAACCGAATAAAACCCTTTGTGATCTCAGCGTAGTTAGGGATGAATCGACGTAAAAAGTTTACTTTCCCTTGCAAACTTTGGAGTTGGTGAAGACTCGAAGGAGGAGGCAATTTGATAATGGCTTCAACCTTCGAGGGATCGACGCGAATGCCGGCTTTTGACACAAAAAACCCTAGTAATCGACCCATTTCAATACAGAAAACACACATGTGGGGGTTCAACCTAATCCGATAATGCCTACACCTCATAAAGATTGCTCTTAAATGGACGAGATGATCAGGTCGATGTAATGAATGAGCAGGCAAGTCATCGAGATAGGGTTGCATAATTTGCTTAATATCATGAAAAGCATAAGACATGGCCCGTTGAAAAGTTTCCCCGATGTTCTTGAGCCCAAAAGGTAATTTACAATAAGAAAATGTTCCCCATGGACAAATGAATGCCGTTTTTGGTTGATCAGTAGGTAGAATATTGATTTGATTGTATCTGAAAAACCATCCATGAAGGAGAAAATTTCACTGTCGGCACAATCATCAATGATTTGATCGATATAGGGAGTGGGATAATTGTCCTTTGGAAAGGCTCGATTAATGTCCTTATAGTCGATACATATTCTTATTGTCCCTTGTTTTTTGTTAACAAGAACAATATTCGATACCCAATCTGTTAACGGGATCGGATAAATGAAACCTGCTTTAAGTAATTTTTCAACTTCCGCTTTAATTGCAACAGCGTTTCTTGGGTGAATCTGATGCAAACATTGCCGGACGGGTTTAGCATCCGAGTAAGTTTTGATTTCATGAACTAAAATTGTGGGGTCGATTCTTGGCATTTCCTCATATGACCAGGCAAACACGTCGTATAATTATTGAAATAGGGCCTTATATGTTTGAATTTCATCTTCCGTACAAGAGGCACCTATATGAACGTTTTCAACAATTCTAGGCTTAACTGAAATGTCAAGGGGAATAGTTCGAGAAATATTTCCCAAGTTTAACTCGGAATCAGGATGTTTCATTGGATTCTAAGCGTCCTTGACATATTCAGTCGTAAAAATTGATGAAAAATCATTTTCAAAACGATTGCCCTCGGGTAAAAATGAAGATCTGTGATGAAGATCTTCCCATGGTAACTCATCAATGCATAGGATTTCATGAATTTGCTCATTAGTTTGAACAAGTTTAGAAAACGTTATTGAATCCAAGTTTGATGTTGAAAGTGATTCCTCATGGACCACACTCATTAAGTCAATTTGTGTTGATGTTGTGTCGGCGAACGACTGCACGGTCTTATACGCAAGTTCATACAGACTCAAAGGCATAAGAGTACCAAATGAGTCTATCTCAGATTCAGAAGGTAGATCCAAGGATCATCATTAACAATGGTACCTGATGAAATCATATGAATGGTTGCAGTAGAAGACGATGCGTTGATAGGAGGAAAAGGAAAAGTTCCCAGTAAACTAGAATCTTTAACTAGTCCTACTCCAACATCTTTATATGGGATCGTCGCTTTACCAACATGCTGAATGCTTTCAGCAGAGGTTAGGTCGGATGAAAAGTAAGACAACTAATCTAAGGTTACGATCTTTCCATTATGAGGGAACTTTATAAGCTGAAAGACCGATGAAACGACAGTTTTCATAGCGTAGGACCAACTACGACCCAAGAGAAGGTTGTAATCTAGAGGGGCATCAACCACCTCCACATATGGATTAATGGTTTAACCTTCAACCCCTATAGGTAAATCCTATAGAATGCCAAAAGGATGAAACCCACGGCCATCAAAGGCCTTTAGAATCGTCAGGGATTGATTTAGTGAAGGAGAACCAAGCGATCTCCAACACTGTATCGAAATAATACACGTGGAAGCTCCCTCATCAATCACAGTCCTATGAATATGTTTGTTTTTGACTCACTGGAATCTGGATAGCCATTTGATGAGGTAAGCGTGGTGCACTATTTTCTAGATCAAATATTATAAGGTTCGGGTCCTGAACATCAACAGCTCCGATAGCCGAAAAAAGTAATTTACGCTGTGCTAGACATGATTGCAGCACTTCCAAAGCCGACATTGCTGAGGGTGAAACAGCTAAATCCTCAAAAATTTTATAGTTCTGAGCCGCTCTCGCATGTGGATTGAAAGCAGCCTTTCGAAGTATACCCTTGGCAGGCGGTTTGATTACTAAGTCTGGATTAGGTTTCTCGATCTGTAGTGGATCGCAACCGGGAGCTAAGGTTGATGGATTAGAATGAGAAGATTCTGCTTGTTTACCATCAACAAGAATTTTACTGCCATAATCTTGCGATCGAGTCGCAATCCTAACATGGGACATCATCAATATGTGTTCTTCATTGACACTGGAGGAAGAACCTATCATCTTACTGTCTTGATTTGGAAAAGGATCCTTCAAAACAGCATAAGTTTGGGAACCTTTGACAATTTTCGCAACCTCTGCACGATGAGGCTAGTCTCTCGTAAAATGTTCGTCATCACAAATGAGACACGGATAACGAGGTTTGTGTTTTTCATCAGTTGATTCTACTTTTTCTGGTTTCTCTTTCGAATTTTTATCTGTTTTATTCTTCTTCTTCCCTTTCTTCTTACCACTAGTTTTTGATTTAGCTGTAGATGAATCTGGCAAGGTTATGATAGGAGAATAATTCTTGGAAGACTTCTTCTTACTTTTGGTATTAACCGTACCAATCATACCATCAGCGGCATGAGACCCTGAAGGAGCTGCAGCGATTTGACTTTGTTTGGGTAGATCGAGGATTTTCTCATGTAATGTACCCGACTGAGTATAAACTAAGTCAAGGTATTGTGCTTGAGAAAGTACTTGCTCCTCAGTAATGACTCCGGCCTTAGCCACATCCTAAATGATTTTGGGCAGTAAAGATTTTACAAACCATTCAGCTAAGATCTGATCCCAGATAAAAACTTTCACTAAACGTCGTCAACGTCTCCATTCATGAATGTGATCTGAAATGTAAGTGGACGTTGACTGCTTTAACGAAGTTAATAATTCCGTGCCATTGTCATATCTGACTGGCAACTGAAAATGAGTTAAAAACGAAGTAGCTAACTGACTAAAGTTATAAAAAGTGGCTCGTAGTAACTCAATGTACACTTGGCCGCAAGACCAATTAGAGTGCGCTGGAAAAGTCCGTAAACAAATTGAATCATCTGAAATGGAATTAGAACGCACACCAGAGGTGATAAGTCATCACATGGTTCGATGGGTCCTCTCCTGGCTTACCTTCGAACTTAGGAATATCACTGGGAAACTTATGCGGCATTGGCGGCCAATACTGAAGATAGTTAATTGGATCGTTCGTAAGGCGAGTCAAGTCAAGCAAGTCCAAAGTTGTGATAAATGGTAACTGATGATTAGGGTCCCTAAAACTCCAGGTCTGCAGACCAGCCCCAGGAGTAGGATATCCAGGATAACTAGGAATTGGAATTGCATTTGGGATATTCTGTCCTCCTGGAAAACTAGGATTAACCGGACCATACTGGGGTTGCTCAGGTTGTTTATATGTATACCCAGGGTACGGTTGATACTAATAGACTGGTTCCTGCGCAGCAGGACCATATTGGTACTGTCCTTGGTACAGTTGTTGATTAAACTGAGGTTGAGTGGTGACAACTGTACTTAAACCTTGTTGTCCTACAAGCATCTGAACCGAAGTGTGGACTATGGGTCTAGACTGAGGTAAAGATGTATGAGGAGTAGATACAGGGACAGTAGAAACCAGAGCTATCGATACTCCAGAAGAAGGTGGGGTAGATGCAGCAGATGTTCCAGTAGTTGCAGTAGACATTTAAGGCGGAGTACGAGGTGTACGAGGCCCAGACTGAGAAACTACAGAAGGTGCAGAAGTTTGAACAGTAGACTGGACAGGTTGTTGGGATGAACTAGAAACTAAGGGTTGTCCAGTTTGAGATGACAACTGTGCATTCGGTTGCAAAACCTGTTGGGATTGAGATGGATCCCACACTAAATTCGTTCCAGGGTAAAGACCCATAATAGGTTGAGGATATTGAGGACCATAATCGGGTTGAGGGTAGGGCTGATAATATGATTGACCAGAAGGTGGTTGGTAACCTTGCGTTGGGTATTGACCTTGGGGTTGATAACCCTAAGGCACGTACTGATACTGGGGTTGACCTTGAGGTACATATTGATACTCGGGTTGACCTTGAGGTACATATTGATATTGAGGTTGAATTTGAGGTACATATTGATACTGAGGTTGACCTTGAGGTAAATATTGAGTCTGGGGTTGACCTTGAGGAATGTACTGTCCCGTAGGTATGTACTGTCCTTGAGGTTGCCCCCTGGGCACAAACTGAGTACCTTGAGGTTGCCCCCCAGGCACAAACTTGGTACCTTTAGGTTGCCCCCCAGGCACAAACTGAGTACCTTGAAGTTGCCCCCCAGGCGGTAACTGGCCACCTTGAGGTTGAGGATTGGGAATAGAACCTGACATCATGAGAATATCTTCTACACTCAATGGTTTAGTACCGTTATTTCCAGTTAATAACCCTTGTTCAATAGGTATAGGAGATGCTCCCGAAAAAGTACTAGAAATGAACTGATACCCAGCGGGAACAGAAGGACCGCCATACAAAAAGGCTTCCGGAGATTGAGAAAACATGGACGACCATTTGGACATATTTAATGGAGGATAGTAACCTGTAGGTGTTGGGTGATAAGAAATACGAGGTGGTGAAAAACTTAGTCCTGGGTTTTCCAAAAAATCATTCAATGAAAGATACCAAGCACTACTCCTAGGTGGACTGTAAAAGATTGATTCACGCTCCCTAAGGTCTATAATAGGTTGATCTTCTAGAATAGGGATGCCTTCTTCTTTTTCCAGAATAGCAAGTTCTTCAATAGCTATTAATCCAGAAGGAAGATTTTGGGTAATTATTTCTTCTACCCTAGGTGAACTAGGACCACTACAAGCTGGAGAAGCAAACCCCGATATTGGAGTAGCAGCAATCTTAGATTCGGGTTCAGATATTTCAGGTTCTTCACCTATATCACTAGTAGATGAAACACTACCAGTAACTTCTGAAACGGATACAGGTTGCGTACTATAATCTGCTATTAATGCTGAAAAATCAGGATATCCCACCAAAGGAGATTCTCCTCTTTCAGGCAACCCACTTCCACTGTCTTTAGGAGTTACCAGGGCCCGTAGCCCTTCAAGCTGGCTTGGTGAAAACTCAGGAGGTTGGCCCCGAAGTCTACGGGACTTCCTCGGTAATTCAGCCACGGTTAAAAACTTCTAACTACTTCACACGAAAACAAAGTAAAATCTCAATGAAAACCACCTAAATCCTCTAAAGAACCAAACAAATTGAATCACACGCCTAAAGAATCTAGGAGATCAATCACACACAAACAGTAACTTTCCATACCGAAAACACTAGTTGGTGATGAAATCCAATGTCGCAGAGTTCAATACAGAAATAGTGGTTGGAACAGTTACCCCGACAACCTGCTTAATGAATAGACTGGCACAAGTTTCTCCACTAAACCGTCTCGAGTGAAGAGAACCCCCCAGAAAATC